>JAMFTM010000188.1:0-72500 GCA_023522825.1 Diaporthe ampelina
CCTCGGGCGGCATCCCGGGCCATATTGGCGGCTTGTAGGGAAGGGAGACTGCGAAGGCGTGAGGCGTGCCATTGGACTGATGCCGCTGCCTCGGCGGAGGTGCGCAGGCTGTAGTAGCTATCGGACCAGAGTTTGAAGTCGACGTGTGGGCGGAGGGGCTGGTCCACCGAGGCGAGGCACTTCTCGAGGTCGTCGCAGAGCAGCTGGACCATGAATGCGTCGACGATGGTATGGTGCGTGGCGAGAATGGCGCCACCCATGCCGGTCTCTTCGATGGAAAAGAGCCTAATCTTTGCCAGTGGACCGGGGCGTTGGCATTTGGTGTTGTTGGGGTAGATGGGGATCTGTTCTCTTAGGTCGTTCCTCGTCTTCACGCTCCCGCCGTCCTCGAACATGAGGTCGAATAACTTTTGTCCTGGCCGAATTACGACATGTGCAAACTCTCTCTTTGTCGGACTGGATGGTGCTGCAGTTGGCAAAATGAAGGAACCGACCAAGCGGTTATTTGCCAGAGTCCTTTCGAGAGCGGTTCGCAGTTGCTTGTGGATGTCAGCAAATTTGTTCCCATGAGCAAACCAGGTACTCGACGTCTTACATCTTTGGTGGCATTGTGGGCCAGAAGGCCGGTGTTGATACCAAGGGGATCAATGATCCTTTGAAAGACGTTCAAATGGTCATGACACGGGAATATCGCTGACACGTCGTCCCATTCCAAGCCATGGGGAGCAATGGTCTTGCTTACAAGCTCCTTCGTGGCTGTGAAAAGCTTTGGGCTCTTGGCGAGATGCACCACGTCTTCCATCTTTGGAGGCTCAGCACGTTTCCTCTTCTTACCCGCAGTTGTGTTTGTGCTTGGAGTGTTGACGGCCGACTTGGTCTTTAGCAATTCGATTTGCCCAGCGACGGTGCTATCCCCGCTCATCTCCATCGTGGATAGAAGTCTCCCCGTCTTGGCCCTAATCTTCCCACGTACTCTGATAATAAGAATACTGTCTGCAAAGGAAGAAATGGGAGCATCCAAAGGGATGCGGTGGACGTCTTGGCCAGTAGCCCGAGCCCAAATCTCTTTCACAGCTGCACCCAAAGCTACGGCGTTGTCAGAACTGTTGGTGTCCGCTTCTGAGCGCTCGACGTCTTCGATATGCCTTTTCACTATCCCGCCTAGCTTGACTTTTTGAATCTTCCCCGACATTGTCCGTGGATAGTCGGTGATGCCCAGCTGGGTCAGTGATAGAACCTCGGCTGGGACATATATCGTCCCCATTTCATTGGCAACCGTGGTCCTGATGAGCTCACGTGTCTCCATGGTCAGGCCCTCGGAACTGACGACAAGTACGGGGACCTCCCCGGCTATCTGGTCCGGCAGGCCGACAATCTGAGGATCTAGTCGCGCGAGCTTTGGATGTCTGCGGAGCGTGGTTTCTATGGCTGTCGGGGAAATGTTTTCACCGCCGCGAATAATCCTGTGGCGTTTAGCTGTGGTCAGTTTTCAAAAAAGCAAATCCATGCTTCTTAAATGTCTTGTGATATACGTACATGTCTTTGTATCGGCCGGTAATGAATATGCAGCCTTCCCCATTGATCTTGGCTTGGTCCCCTGTCTTCAACCATCTGCGGCCATTGGGATCGACGTGAAAGCTGCTCTGACCGGCATCGCCGAGATAATGCGCAATTGCTGGACCAGAGGCCTGAAGCTCTCCCAACTCGCACACAGGTACGGGCTCGTTGGTTTCCGGGTCAGCGACTCGGAAGGCGTGCCCTGGCCCAGCCCACCCAACGGGGACAACACCTCCGTCAGACACGCGCAAAGCGTTCATGTTGTCGGAGGGAACGCCCCTGACCACGGGGCCCTCTGTCACTGTTCGGAGCCAATCAGTATATGGACAGCCACACTTCTGCTCTAGAGACCACTTACTTCCAAACAACGCTTCAGCACTGTTTGCTCCTAAAATATCGGTAGCGAGTCTGATAATGTCGGGTGAGACAACCGCCCCAGCGTAGACGACAGAGTCCAGGTCATCCAGTGGGCCGTCTTGTAAACCTTCTGCGCCAAGCAATGCGTGCAGCATTGTTGGTACTAGATCGATGTGTGTAATTTTCTCCTGGCGCAGCGTCTGAAGCATATCGTCCGGCTGAAAGACTGGCCCGGGGAATATCCATGCCGCTCCCCAGGCGTAAGCATTCCAATGGCTGTAAAACGCTAGGAGATGGTTGTTTGGAAGCACACAACAACACTTCGAGTCTGGGGGAAGACCACCGCGATCTGGAAGCATCTTAATGCCCTCAATATGATGCGAGTAGTCATAGTAGCGATGAAGCACGCCTTTGGGGAGGCTTGTCGTTCCGCTTGTGAACAGGACTGTGCCGCTGTTCTGGTCAGCCCTCTCATCCCTTTTAGGATGGCCATTCGTGGTCTGATGTGACATGTACATCAGGCTAGAGAACGTGACCCAGCTATCAGTTAATGATAGATCATCCAAGCTGACTCTAATAGCACCGCTCAAGTCCCCCAACGAGTCTATCCTCTTGCATATGCTATGTGTCCCAGCTATAACCACTGCTGGGTCAGACCGGCCGGCCAGAAATGCAGTCTGGATCATTGACCTCAACTCAACTTGATTGTCTAGATTTCGCGGGTTGAGAGGGACGAGAATACATCCTATTTCATATGCGGCCCATCTAGCTCATTGATTAACAGACAATTCCTTGTTTTTAGAAAAAAAGAAAAAGAAAAAGGACAGTCACCTACTTCGTAAGAATAAACTCTGCACAGTTGTGTAGAAATGTGAAAACGAGAGTCCCAGGCTCGACACCCAAGGCATTTAATCCTGTAACAAGGCGAGCGATGCCATCCCTCAATGCCTTGAATGTCCATCTCAAATACGGCGCCTCTGCGTCCCCTGCACGCAGTGGGATGCTCGATATTCCAAATAAATCATGAGGTTGGCCAACACTTGCAAGTGCAAGACTGTCTGGGTACTCACGAACCGTCTCCTCAAAGAAGTCCCAGGCAGACCGGACCGGTGCTGCCAGGGGCGGACCGTGAACCTCGCTGACCCCGAGCTCTGAATGTGGCATGTTGTACCGCCGCTGAGTGCCAATGAAATTTGAATACAGACTGAAGATTGAAGCTGCGGCAAATCACCAACGGCTACCTCTGTCTGTCCGCTTGGTGTTCTGATCGCTTTACTGAGAACTCGTTTATCCAGTTCGCGAGCGTCGAAATTTCCCGTATTCGTTCCGGAAGGTAAAAGCGAGCGTCTCGTTAAAGACACTGAATCAATCCGAGGCAGGGGCTCTTGTGCAATTGTCTATCTGATGGGGCTGTTAGTAGCTAGAAGGCTCCACAAATAATAGGCTGGACAAGAGGCACGGTCATTACAGTAAAGCGCCGACGCGCGCGGGACCCGCACTGTGCAAAGCTTATTTTGAGCTCATTCATGATCAGAGCCTCGTCCGCGCTGGTCTCATCTAAATATACTGGTTTCAATGACTCCGGCCTAGGTGCCAAGAGTCATGTATCCCTTAAGTTCTGCTGACATATTCTAAAATTGCTATGGTGATCATAGTATTACACATTCGGCTCAGAGCACGCAATGATCACAGATGGAGCTCGTATCAGCTTTGACGCGGGTATATGCGAAGCTGGACGAACCTGGCGACAAACGACGGTTCATGCAATTCAACCTCTATATCCTTGTCCCGATACGACTCAAGTTAAGAGTGATGGCATGTACTGCAATGAGGCAAGTAAGAGATACAGTGACCGGGCTGATGTTTCACGATTGAGATGCAAGCTGCATTAAGGACGGAGTATTGATAGAGAGTAGACTAGCCGCGGAAAATAGGGCTCTGCCAGAACCCGATTCCGAAGGCCGCTGCTCCCTGAGAATAGGAAACCCTGTTGCCCCTGAGGGAGTGGAGTTCGTTTTGTCCTTTGCAAGGGAGCGTCTTGAATCATGGCGGAAGATAGTACTACAGCGAAGCCAGGCTGTAGTTACACTTCAGAGAATACGATAGTCTTGGGAGAGTGAAGCCCGCATCGCTCTCGCACTTCTGCTGACTCCATTTCCACACGAAGTGTTCACCGGTCGCCAGCATGGAATTCGACAGAGACCTTGTTGAGTGGGAACCTCGAGACGCTGCAAATCCACACAATTGGTCGACGAGGAGGAAACTATTCATTTCGCTTGTTCTGAATACGCTCCCCTTCGTGGTCAATGTCTCTGCTGGGGTTCTGTCAGGGTCTAGCACCCAGCTCTCAGAGGACTTCAATGTTCCTCGGACGACGGTAGTGTTGATTGTGACTATGTTCCTGCTGGTAAGAGACCATCAACCCAAATGCTTCGTGTCGCGAGAAGCTAATAAGTGTCCTGGCTCAAGGGATATGCAGTCGGTCCTCTAATGTTCGGACCTCTATCCGAGCGTATTGGCAGAAAAGTTCCAATAATGGGTTAGTAATCTCTGACGTATAATTTGACAGTCAGTCAACTGATGTCCAGAAAGTTGGAATACTTGGATTTGCATCATTCTCTCTTCCAATAGCAATGGCACAGAACTTTTACACAATATTGATATGCCGATTCTTGAGTGGCACATTTGGCGCTGCATCCAGTAAGCTCAAACTCATTTTGCCTTCTTCCTTGGCCACGAGGACTTGATTCTAACGTGGAAAATCAAAGTGGCCGTTACCGGTGGCGCGATCGGCGACATTTGGCCCAGCCCCGTCGCCCGAGGTATTGGCCTTGACGTACTTGTCATGACAGGCTATCTCGGACCAGCCCTGGGCCCGATTATTGGCACATACATAACTGAAAGTGCCCTTGGCTGGCGATGGGCACTATGGGTGACCATCATCGCTGCATACGGCTTTTCCATCTTATTCTACTGCGTTGTACCCGAGACCTTCGCTCCGGTACTGCTCAGCCAGAAGGCCAAGAGACTGAGGTTGAGGTCGAAGAATTGGGCTTTGCATAGCAAGCATGATATGCAAGAGTCGATCACCATATCGACCTTTGCGCGGACCTACCTCGTGAGGCCTATGGGTAAGTTGGAAAAGCCGCGAAGGTAATCCAGATAGGGGTCCATGTTGACACAAAGACAGTCCTCCTAGCCACAGAGCCCATCTACCTCTTGACTACCGTCTACATGTGGGTACAATCCGCAGCCCAGCCTCCAAATTCTTGGGCCCATTCAGCCACCAAATGTTTCCCAATACTGACTTGCATTACCCAGGGCTTTCATTTACGCGCTGGAATTCATACTTCTCCAAGGCTTTCCAGCGAATTTCATCGGAGTCCGCGGATGGACGCCCGAGGACGCATCCCTAGCGTTCCTAAGCCTTGTCATCGGCGGCATAATTGGCTTCGCTTGTGTCTTCTTGTATTCCACAACGATATATGCCAAGCAGCTTCAGTCCACGCCCGGAATTGTTGTTCCTGAGCGTCGACTGCCGCCGATGATTCTCACGGGCTTGATTCTTCCACCAGGCCTGTTCTGGGCTGCATGGACATCTGACCCGTCCATCGCTTGGCCGGTCCAGATGCTGGCATACATCTTTGTGGGCATCTCGCTCTACGTTACATTCCTTCAAGGATTTAAGTATATTGTGGACGTCTACTTGCCAGTGGCTAGCAGTGCGATCGCTGGCAACATGTTTGTTCGCAGCTTCTTTGGCGCTGGGTTTCCCGTCTTCACGCCTTATATGTACAACAATCTGGGAGTACCTTGGGCCACAAGCACCCTGGGCTTTATCTCCCTGGCTCTTGCTCCGGTGCCTATCGTATACTATGTATCTGGTAAAAAGATTCGGGGATTCTCAAAAAATACATACAACAAGATCTAGATAGTTGCAAATTATCTGCCTAGATATCCTTATGATCAACGGCAGGATGAGAAGCAAAAGCTTAAGCTTGAATAAGAGAAATGTGCAACAATTGAAACAAGAAATACAATATCGAGCAGAGGTTCACGAGGCTTTTAATTCTCTCAACACTCAAATCCAATTTTGACCGATGCTAATTCCCGAGGTCTCCCCATCATCTTCAGTAGCCGGTCAAGGAATCACGTGATATGAATATATCCCGTGCTGCTGATAGGGTGCAATGATTGGAAGCGCACATTATAAATAGAAATTGATCAGACACCATGGGTATGTATGATGATGATCCAGGTCTACAGCTCTTGCGGCGCCTCCGGGTACCACGTTTCAACGAGATTCCGCCATACCGTAGGGGATATACATGTCTGACTCAGGCGGGGAATTGTCCGCAACCTTAATTTGACCCGCTTCTATTCATTTATTTCTCCCTGTCTTTCTACATACGTCTCAATACGACTGCTGCAGGAGCACAACCGGCCTTCTTCCTTCATTACCTCTCAACTCAGCGCAGCTCAGCTTTGAACCAAGAGAAATCATTGCAGCTTTCAAAATGGGCTCTTACTCTCCACCAAAAGTTCTTTTCATTGATGCATTTGACTCATTCACCAACAACGTCATCGGTCTCTTAGAGCAATCGATCCAAGCGGACGTGACCGTTGTACGAATCAACGACCGTAAATTCGCAGACGGCTTGGAGTCATATCTGCCCGTCTTCGATGCCGTCGTCATCGGACCTGGCCCAGGAAACCCGGGCAATGCAGACGATATTGGGTTCATCAACCGTTTGTGGAACCTCTCAGATGACCTGATATTGCCAGTCTTAGGCATCTGTTTGGGACATCAGTCACTGTGTCTGAATAATGGGGCAAAAGTCATCAGGTTGAGTGAGCCACGACATGGCATCGTCAGCAAGATAACTCATAACGAGACCGACATATTCCAGGGTGTAGGAGAGCTTTCGGCAACACAATACCATTCCCTCCAAGTCGATCTTGGGCATCCCGGAGATGATCTGTTCTGGAGCCCAACCACCACATGTCCCTCCATTTGCCCACTGGCTTGGGGTCCAGAGGACAAGGGAAGACCGGTCTTAATGGGGGCTAGACACACCGAAAAACCGTTTTGGTCTGTCCAATTCCATCCCGAATCAATCTGCACGTCCAAGAAAGGTGCCCAGATAATCGTATCAAATTGGTGGGACCGAGCACAGGAATGGAGCAACGCACGAGACAGGGCGGCGAATGGTTCGTATCCGGACAGTGTCGACTGCCTCGACAATGTGACAACTCTTGAGAATAAGGTATGACATACAATCAGCTATCGACGTGGTTTTTCCATCGACCCCAATCAAGTCTCATGGCACTTACTCAGCAGCTAAAAGAAACAATTGATACAGGATACGTATTCTGCACTGGTCAAAGAATTCCTGGCAATCACCGGTGGCTCCCAACCAGACTTCGCACCAGAGCTGAGCTGGAGGGCGTACCAGTCAAAAGATCTCTCACCTGACAGTCTATGTGAAGCCTTGCGACTGAATAGTGATGCGGCTGAAGTAGTCCTGCTTGACTCTCAGGGGCACAGAGGAGAAAGGGGCACATTCAGTGTCCTCGGACTGGTGCATCCGCAAGAAACCCTCAAGATCACCTACAAGGTCGACGATCGCCGCATTCGCTGGGGAGCTGGCCCTGCAGGCAAGATCCTTTCCGAGCTCAAACTGGACTCAATCGATCAGGTCTGGCCGGTGCTACAGAGGATTTTGGATGCTCATAACCCAAGGAATCATAACATCTCCGATCAAGATTTGCCCACAGAGAGCCCATTCTGGGGCGGCTTTGCCGGATACATCTCCTATGAGGCCGGTTTGGAGACCATCCAAGTTGACTCTCATCGACCATCGGAAATTCCAGATATCAATCTTGCCTTTATCCAACGCAGCATTATTATTAATCACCAACAGGTCAGTACTTCATGTTCGCAGTCGCGGTTAATTGGCCCCTCTAATGAAGCCTACAGGGTCTGGTCTACGTCCAGTCTCTTTTGCGTGATGATTTAGCGTGGGTAACGGAAATCGGCCGCATAATTCAACACCTTGGGCGCGAAGTACTCTCAGAAGACGATGACCTGCTGTTGCAAGAGGCCGTTAAACAAGCACAGGTCAAAAAGCCGGAGGGGGCGGAGTACAAACAGAAGGTTTTAGACTGCCAAGAATTCCTAAGGTCCGGAGATTCTTATGAGCTTTGTCTCACGGATCAGACAGATATTAGGCTTCCTTCTGTTAAGTACGCCAGACATCTTTATCTCTAGCCCTTCACTTGGCCGAGATTGACAATACTAACGCGCCAATTCCGTGTAGTGGAGAGCATCCAAGCCGTTGGAGTATGTATAAGCGCCTCCGGAAGAGTGAGTTCATTGCGTTCTGAACCAGGCTAGCGTGAGTAGTTGCTGACTTCGAAACCACAGCGAATCCTGCACCTTTCGGAACATACCTTCATATTAATGGAGTGGCGGTCGTCGGAAGCAGGTGAGCCTAGCGAGAGACACGGATGACTCTATGGCCTTATAGAAACTGACAACAATTTCCTTCAGCCCTGAGAGATTCCTCAGCTGGGATAGAACCGGCCACTGTCAATTTCGACCCATCAAGGGGACAGTGAAGAAGTCCGATTTCACAAGAAAAGAAGCCTACGAAATTCTCGGTAGCTCGAAAGAGCAAGCCGAGAATCTAATGATAGTCGATCTCATTCGACAGTATGTGTTCCTTGCTCTATGAACATTATCCTACATGAAATACTAAGGATTTACACAGCGATTTGAGCGGTGTCGTCGGCGCGAATAACACCTGGGTGTCTAAGCTCATGGTGGTGGAAGAGTACGCCACCGTATATCAGCTGGTCTCCGTCATAGAGGGCCAGTGCACGCCGAGCAACCCGAGTTCGGGCAAGCCTTCGACCGGTGCCCGTGGCCTCGACGTGCTTCGAGCATCCCTGCCGCCCGGATCCATGACAGGTGCACCAAAAAAGCGCTCATGTGAAATATTGAGGGACTTGGAGCCAAGAAACCGAGGTATTTACTCTGGCGTCCTTGGGTACTTGGATGTCGGCGGCGGCGGCGATTTGTCCGTTGTGATCCGTACTGCTATCAGTGTGGACACTGCCAGCGATTCTTACGGCATCGGTGCCGGTGGTGCGGTGACTGCGCAAAGCACGGATGAGGGTGAATTCAGGGAGATGGATGTGAAATTATCCAGTGTTCTGACTGCGTTTACCTGAGTTCGTTAAGACTCTTGGTGTTCAGAAATAGGAGATGATATTCAGTGGTGATAATTCATGGGGTGCGTTTGTACTATCTCTTTAACAGACGGCCGGCGAGTTGATGGGGTGTTGAAAACGAATGACCATCAAAGGATGGCATTTTTCCTTCCAAGGAGCACCATCGTAATCATATGTTTTGTATTCCACTTGTCAGACGAATTCTCTACCCCAGAGGATGACCGCCAACTTCCTCAGCAATAATCAGTTGGGCTTCGTGATATAGTGAATCGTACCCAATCAATTCACTAGCATCGCTATGACTTGCTTTGCCGTGGAAACTTTTAGACATCTTCATCCAGTCTCCAACGTCGCGCCATGGATGTGCAGAGTCATCCGTGGATCGAAAGCTAGACGGCGACGCTTCAGGATGCTCAATCTCCACAAGTTCAAATTTCAGGCTCCACAGGTAACTGACCAGGGTCTGGGAACAACGATGCGCCATCATTTGTTGGTAGAGATATCCCGTCGAGAAGCTCGTCCAAGCTTCCCGACATAACCACGGTGACCTTATCGCAAAGCTGGGTCGGACAGACCTCTTCGTAAGCCTGGAAATTCTGACGGTCAGACTTGCTACAATATCTCGGCCAACTGAGAAATGTTGCCATAGATACTCACCAGTAGCCTACCAGGCCTTCCGGTGCAGTCCTCACGCAGAGGCACATGCCTGATGACTGATTCAGCCAGCGACGTGGGGCTCCAGTTGAACACCAAGGGGGCTAGCGGCGCGGCTTCGCGATACTGATTGACGCTTTCTGGTTGGTAATTGGCATTAGTCACGGTTCAGAACGCTGTCCGTTTCACTTGATCACGATACCTTCAAATCGGTCGACGAGATCCATATCAGTCGAGCCCCGAATGCCCCATCCTACACCTGTCACGTCCCAGTGTCTGCCCTCCATCCGGTCCGCAATGTTTGATGCCGGCTGCTCTGGACCCTGAAACAGAACTGAGTTCCAACTATTAGCGGAGAATCCACCCGCCTGAATCTGAAAGACGTGCTGTAGACATTGAACCCAGCTTGAACGAGATTCGCTGTTTCATTGCGAAGAAAAGTATCTACTCGATCTGGATCATATCCTTGAGAAACGACAAGTGGATGATATGCCGCGAGCCCTCTTTCTCATCGTTAGAGAGTTGGACGGTCAAAAGTTCCACAAAGACTCACGTATAGAAAACGTTCACCTCGCCGCAGGTGGCATCATTAGGGAAGTTTATCTTGGGGCCTGGGACCGCGTCAGTCGTGTTCTGCACATATGACACGCAACCTGCAGCAAGGCAGACAGCTCTATTGAACAGTCCCATAATTTGGATATCGAGTGGATACACTTCGATGGAGTTATTATACGATTTGGGGAGGATGGAGAAAGACTGGGCGGACGGAAACAGGTTTTCAGTGACATGCAAAATTGGTTTGGTGTGCGATGGGACTCGATTAAATATCGTGTATCACCGTCGTATTGTGTATGCTATATGAGCAAACCTTTCTCATGCCCAAGACGCGGAGTTATCGACCCTTCCGGCCCCCGCACATCACCGCATCTAACACACTGGGATCTGGGACGATCCATGCCGGGGCATATTGCCGATGTTTCGGCTGAAAAAATGCGCGAGCGCCGATATCTTAATTTTGAATTCACTGGCCAAAGTTTGAAAATGTGATGACAGCATCCATGTGATCGGAGTCGGGTGGACACAAGCAATTGTATTACCTACCTGCACCTATTCACCATATTTTCCCGTGCGCCCTCTTATCTTTTGAGGCAACTGCTTGCGGGGCGTTTAGTCCCTCATGGGTTTGACGTCCTTTTCCATTGCAGAGTAGGGTTCCACAAAAGACTATACAAGGCCGAGCAAAACTTTAACTACTTATTAGCCATCGCCCGATGACAGACTCCAATCGACCACCTGCAATACACCAGCAGAGAGCCAATTGTGACTGCCGTGAGAGATGCCTCCCCATTGCTCCGCTGCCCTATAAGCAGGCAGTATCGACCCAAGACTTTCGGTATCACCGACCCTTCCAGTAGCTAGAGTCAGACCGTCGAGTGCGGCACCAAGTGGATCTTGAGGGTCGCTTTGAGGAACCAACACGACAGACAAGGCTACTTCGTAGAGGGCCTTAATGATATAATATGAGGTACTTTTGTGGTAACTCGCATCGTATCTCTCGTAGAACGAAAGCACAAGTTTGATGAGTTGAATGTCTTGCTGCGCGACGGGCGAGGTCTTGTTCTCGATAATGCTGAGAAATAAAATATCAACGCACCAGGCAACCTGGTAGAGGAGGTACCTGGCGAACGGTCAGAATATCTAGGCATGGACTTCATGAACGCAACAAGGTAATCGTACAACGTGAATGGGTGATCGATGTGGTGGTAATTCAACAGTGACACAGCTCCTCGAGCCGCGTTGACGCATATCGCGGTACTGGGACGGATTATTGCCTGGTCCTGGCCAGTGGAGGACATTTTGAGTGCGACCGAGTGAATAGCGACGACCAGCTGAAAGTAACCCAAGTGAAGGGAGCTCAAAGCAATCATCCTACCGTGATTATCGTCATCCAATGGCGCACCAGGCTGCATTGGACGGATCATTTGCGGGATGTCCTCCAACCAATCCTGAAGCTCCTTGTCCAGTGATCCGATATCGTACTCTAGAACTGCAATTGAGTTTGGGGGGTTCAGATGTAGCCTTGAGTAGATGCGGCCTTGGATCTGCGCGAGCCTGGCTTTTTGCCGGAAGAAATTGAGAACAACACCGCCCGGATATTCAAACAAGCCGTAGCGATCTGAAGGGTTTTCTTCTGGTAAATTGGTGACAAAGCCTTCGCTGATCAAAGGTGGCTTCCCGATCCGTAGCATCAGGTCACGGTCAAAGATGCAGGCTAGCCAGAAGAGGCGGCGGCGATGCTGAATCTCATCCCCGCTAAGGCCAAAATGATTGTCGTGATAGTAGCCTCCCAAAATGAGTGGTTGTGTTGCAAGACCTAAAATCGAGACTGCGATGTGGTTTTCTGCGGTGAAGATGAAATGCCACACCTTCCTAATTCAATGCCCATTCTTAAGAGCACGAGGATGGGAACTGGGGACACTTACAAGGAGGAGCAGGGCGCCGATACTCATAGAACACGGTGATTGTAGTATAGTAGTGGGTATCAGAGCCATGGCGTTGTAAAGATACCTCTCGTGTTCCCTGGTGCCCTGTAGCAAGTCCTGTTTCCGATACTGCGGTAAGAGGATAGTATACAGAGCTATCTTCCATCCGATACCACGGGGCGGCTGGCCATGTAGGTACGAGTGTATGGCGGAGCGGACTGCTGTCTCATCGAAAAACTTGATGTTGCGATTTAGGGTCAGGAAAAAGCCTGCCATATAAATCGTTCAGCCACAAGTGGAAATGTCGGGCTGCGGGCCAAGTGGAATGCTCGTACCTTTCATGTGTTCCAGGACAACGGACGCGGATGGGAAGGAGTCGGCGGGAATGGGGACGCAATTGAGGTTCATCCGCGGTGGAATACAATTAATCTGCTGAAATAACCTGTGAGTAACTTCAGAGAAGCGTTCGTCCCCTATCAGAGAGTCAATCTTTTCCACCCCCGCCGCCGATAACAGGGAATAAGAACCTATGTAATCGCTCAATCAACAACAATGCCTCATTTACCCCAACAATAGACTCTGTCGTTCGATACATACCACCAGCATTGACTAAACCCTCAGCACTCTTAATCTCAGAAAATAGCTTGGGCCCACATGAGGCCCTGCCTAATAAGGACGTCGAATCTGGGTCCGGCTGCGGCGGATTCGCTTCTGGTGAAATCTCATCTGGAATGGCATCATCGACTGTGACCCTCATGGGCCCGCATACGCTCGAAGGCCTCTCCTGCGCTTGTGGGGGCAGTTGTGGGTGCTGTAGACCTTTAACGAGGAGCTCTATGCGAGATAATCTTGCAGTAACATTATCGAAAAGCCTGTATTATTCTTAGCCGATCATCCCTGAACGTAAGATAGGTTTCAAACCATATCAGAGACTGACGTTTTGTCTTTTCGAGGACGACTCTTTCTCCTCCCAGCCCAAACACACTCTTGTCCGTATCGCTCGCAGGCAGAGCAAATGGGTTTGCGGTGGTCGCACTTTACCTGCCCAATTTATTGGCACTTCGCAGCACCTTTAGAGTCACGGAAGATGGTGTCAAACCTTGCGACGTCGGCAGGATAGACAAGAGAGAGACGAAAGCCTTGCAGCCATCGGGTGAGCCTCGGCTGTCTCCGGCGCTTGCAGTGTGTGCTGTGACACCATTACCACGGCCGCACGATGTGTTGCTCAGAGTGCCTTGCAAATGAAGCATGCATGCAGACTCCGTTGGCAACCAAAATTTGGGCAGAGGTTACAGTGATGAAATGCCAAGAGAGCAGACTGCGTGAAGTAGTTGGTGTAATGGAGTTTGCTTTCGATTTAATCAGGCACTTACAACCCCGAATGCCGATCTCCGAAGCATGTTTGCAACAACCATATTACGTTAAAGAATTGTCTCAACGGTGTTGCAAGCCGGCACATGGGTGCGACAACTCCAATGATCTCTGGCAGAAGGGAGGCTGGTAGCCGAGATATATCCGGGTATCCGAGCAAGAGCAAACCGACGTCCGTGTTTCCATCTCGTCTGTAATCCTGGGATTGAAGTCTGTTTTCGAGTGTTCACAATCTCCTCTGATGTCCTAGGATGTTGAGCAAACACATGTTGGATATTGTACTCACAAAATATCTTCAGTTGACAATAGTTTAGAAAGTCTTTCATGAAGTCATCAACTGCATCCGGGCTGGCTGGTTACAATGTACAAAGGTTGCCCATGTTCTCCCCCATGCTTCATTACACTCTCACCTCTGAACGAAATCAAGTTGCCAGTCTCATCGAACAATTCGATATGCTGATCACCTCGTACCCAAACCCAGGTCTCTCCAGCTCAAGGAATTCTTAGTGGCCCCAAGTCTCTGAATTTGGATGTCCAGGAGACGAAACTTTATTTCCTCCATTGACGACACATTGTCCGTATGAATGTTTCCGTGTCTGTCCCCTTTCAAGAAGGTTGGCCACATGCTCGTAAAAGTCATGCTGTGGGCGCAGAGCGTCGCGTGCCAGCGACTGTACCTACTCGAGAGCCTACCTTTCTTCATTCGGCTTTTGCTATGCGCCATGTGGGCGAGTGAGCTGCATTAATCCGCCTAATGCTTCGATACATGAGAGAACCAAAGAAGGATCCACGTTGATTGTTTTGTTGCTGATACAATAGCCACCACTAGGCATTTTCACCTTGTTTGAGGGACTCTTACGACAAAGGGACGTCTCTAGTCATATCAGAGAATTTAGAGGCCTTCTTCGCGGACGATGCAGATTCAAATGCGCCGAGTAAGTCTTGTAGAAGAACAGAAATTATTCCTCCTATTACTGTGTTGACCAATACAGCGCAGAATACAGTACAACACTTGTGTAAACAATTGTATGGCTCACAAAGTGATGTTCTGAGGGAAGAAAGCATCAACTTGAATATATATACCCAAAACTATTGTGTATGCCTGGAAGTCACCCTGTCTCCCCCAGAAGCCACCATGCCGAGTTCAATGGCGCTGTTTGAATGTCACATGAAATTCGCAACCTCCCTATGCTGATTCGCTCAGTCCGAAATCAAGAAAACCCAATTTCTGGGAAATTGCAGGTACCCTGCAGCGATTGAGGCTAGAAGATGAGGACCTCATGGATGTCACGGGAAAATGTTGCAGACCTGGAATATCTAACAAGGTCGTGGATCAGATAAGAACCGCACGTCATCCGCATAGCACAAAACATTGATTTTCTGGAGACTGACGTCCGTATTTTAGTTTTTTTTTTTTAATTTTGCTTTTTTCTTAATCCCGGCACCCGTCCCCCCTTGTTTCTAGGGTTTTTTTCTTGGAAGCCTTTTATTTTCGGAGACGGCAGGCTCAAGTGGTGAATGAAGACGAATACGGTATCACTTGAGAGTTGAAAGTAGGATCTACCATCGAATTGCCTTCTTTGCAGTGCTTGTTCTAGAAAGAGCGGTGGCCACTTGATCCCGTTGCACGACGTTCGCATTGTGTCTGACTACACCCAATCTAGTGACCCTTGCGGCAGCACGGCATCACTGCGTCTACATGGATATGAACTGATTCAGACGATTCCAGTATAAATTTTCAAATTACTGATGACGTGTCCGGTTTCATTGCATGCTGCACTGTGGCGCACCTCGGAGACTGTGGACTCGAATGTTCTGCTTGAATATTTCTCCGCCTATCTTCTGTCCGAGATCTTTCATGGCCTATGAAAGCCTCCCACTTCCCAACAATGCGGGGATTTCGGGCTCGTGGAGTGCGTTTCTGCATTTCAATCGGACCACTAGGGAGTGAGTGGCAGAAATCAGGGCATGTGCCGTCGTCACAGCCGACTGGTCATGATCAGTATAGGTGAAAGAACCATTGACAAGCCTCTACGTAAGGAACGCTGAAGTGGTGTGGTAGAGTCGCTTCGTGCGACTCCTCCACCTTTCGTCTGACCCCGGTACCCATCTTGGCCCCATTCAGCACACCCAACGTATACCCTCCTCCATGGGCTTCGCCCCCCTCCAGAATATCGCAAGTTATCGGGCGCCGAGCGTCGTCCCGGCTGAGACATATCTGTGAATGGCCTCCTGAGTCAATTGAAGCACCGAAATCTGTTTCTGAAATGATGCTACTTTCAGGATTCCAAAACTCTTTCTTGATGACTATGCTCAAACAAATGTTAGATGACCACGACTGTTGACGTGAGGCTGTGGCGCTGGGGGCGGTTGCCGCCGGAGTGCTTAAACCCGAAGGGACAAACTGCACATGTGGAAGCCCAGCCGCATTTGCAGCTGAACTGCTGAGTGCATGTCAGCTTGAGGTGTGTATCACAAAAAGTAGGTGTGCCCTTGTGCTGCGCCTCTGCAAGCAGGCGGGGGTTTTCCATTCTACTATTGGGGCGGCGGAGCCGCTTTTGCAGATTACTGCCTGTCAGGTGTTACAGAAAATGTTTGCTAATTTGCCGGGAACACAAAGAAGGCGTGGAAGGGGGGGTGGGGGCGTCTCTTTTTGACGGTTAAGGATTGGGGCGATCGAAATATGAGCCTAAGAAGACAGAGAGAAGCTGCCGGGCAACAGTGAAGCCAGTCCCAACAACAAGGGTCAACTCGTGTCACCAGTAAGATAACACGGGGTCTGGGTTGAAAATCCTACATCAGGTCACTGGGATTATTCGGGCTGGTGTCACCACCGACAGCGTCGGGTTTCGACCTTCTTCATGGTAGCCCGGGGGGAACCGAAATGAATGCGGTCGATTGAATGGATAAATCTGGAAAGCACTATCGGCTGCGCTACCACCCGATTCCTGTAACACTTCCCACTGTCTGGTCTGTTAACATCCGATAAACGCCACCTCCCAATGCACGCCACCACTTCGGCAGGCCTCACTCAGAGCCGGACTCTGCCAACACCTCGCTGCGCCCAAGACCTCACTGTGCTCAAGATTTTGCTGACATCATGCACAGCTGACAATGTCCCTCGCAGTGAGCGGTCTACTCGCGTATATGGTGAATTTGTCCTGGCGAAGTGAGACCCTGTAATCTTCTCCTTGGAATTTCTTATTGAGCAGTTTCTCGAGTTTCGACAGGTTAATATACTGTCGTGGGATCACCTGTCCCTCTCCAATCTCTGCGGCACCGATTCGAGGGGACTGTCGTCTGCTGGAATGTTGGCATTTACTCCTTGTACTGCGTCTGAACTTGCAAGTCAGCCAAATCCCGAGTTAAGCACGGCGAGGAAGGGACATGATCTCACCTGCTGGTCATTTTCAAATCCACCACTTTTAAGCAAAGCGTGTTCTCTTTCTTTCTAAGATTGAAGTGGAGACTGAAGATGAGAAAAGACAGGAGACATGAGACCACAGGGACAGCCGGTTCTGGGGCCTTCATGTCTTTAGGCTGTCGCGCGCCTGAGATGGGGGGCCCCATGCGGCCGGATTTCTAAGGGTTTGTACTTACACATGAGACGGCTTAGCGGTACGCGGCCATCGGACTGAGTGTGTATCAGAAGGAAGGGGGTCTGATTTAAGTGAGTGACTTGATCGGAATGGAGCTGCGGAGGTTTTGGGTAGGGGTGGGGGGGCTGACACAAATCCAACGACATGCCCGGATCGCCGAGGATGCCACACCAGTTGTGCACAGAGAAAAGGAGAAAAGAATCGCAAGATAATAACATTTCCGCGTCAGGCCCAAGGAATTCGATGTGCATAGCCCTCCATGATGACATATTGACCTCTGACTCGTGTGACGAACCCGAGTAGTGACTGAAGTTTCTGAAGAACAAAAGTGTAGGGGAGAGTCTCCTGAACAACAAGATTGATCATTCAACTCCCTTCAAATTCATCACGACGCAGGACCGAAGGGCGGTCTACACGGGCCAAGCTGCGGGAAGCGGTCTATTGATCGGCAGCTTCTGCATACAAGCAGGCTTTGTAAGATTTCAGGCTGCTCCTGCGTCTGACCCCCCTCTGTGTTTTTGTACAAGCTAGGTCTGGGCTGTTCAATTCCTCGCATCCAAGCTGTGCCTCCTGAGTGTCCAATTTTGGCTGCTTGAAGCTGCGCCAAAAATAATTTGCAAAACGGGCCCATTCAGCCTTATGAGGGCTGTTGCTTACTCCACACAAAATAATCATCCACCTTCAGGCTTTTTTCTACAAGAATTGGGAGCTAAGGAATGGCTCCAGTCTTGCTTTAATAAATTGATAGTCCCCAACTACTCATCGAGTCGACATGCGCGTATAGTCAGAAAACGAACAGCAATGCAAAAACCGATGCCTCTACTCACTTATCAGGTTAGGAACCCGCTTTTGCTACGTCTCACCGATTTTGTTTCTACAATAGTTCGCGCCGGAACCTGTGCATTCAGAGGCATCTAATTATAAAACGGCATCCAAATTTCAAGACACGATGGAGAAAAGCTCTCAAGAATTAAATGGAGGGACTCCGGCCAAAATCCTTCCCAGGCTTCTCCGAGGGGCCTTGCAGACTTGCAAAAGGAATGGAGACGTACAAAGTTTCCTCCCCGATGATAAGCTGGCCGAAATTATGACGATCGACAACGTCCAATATTATCTCTCAAACAGTGGGGGAATTCTTCACGAGCATCATGATGAAATTGTGGGGCACGTATGTGGACAAACAGCACGGTCACATACTCGCCGTGCGTCGCGCAGAATATTTGCAATACTTTTACTCATCGGGGAACCTTGTTTGATCAAGGATTTTATTGATCAAGGTATTGATGATGATGACCTTCCACTTTCCATACTTCGTATCGGCTACGACAGCATGGATCAAGATGTGGACGATTATCTCGCGAGAAGCACAATTGATGGGCCCATCGTCATCGATAAATTCTGTCAATGGACATATGCTCAAAGACAAACATTTTACAACAATCAGTGGCGAGTACAAGTACCAACTTTTCGAAAGGGGCGCCGTGTTCCAGATTCCCATCCTGTCCATAAATTTGGCAAGGATGTCATACTTCCGTGGACAGAATATGAAGCACACTACAACGGTCTTTCAGATGTTTCTCGGGTAAAGGTTCATAACGCACACTGTCAACTGCGTGTCGGTGTAAGAGTTTTTCCATACGCTAAACTCTGCGGCAGAGCAGTAGGTCGCTGACAATCAGTCTATCAGGATGACCAATCATTTGCTTTAAAGTCTCTCAAATCTGTTTTTCCGCAGTATGGGGAACAGGACTTTCGACTTGAGGTAAAAGCAATTCTGAAGGTGAAGCCAAGGCCCCACCTTGAGGTTGGTCTCTTGACCTCTTTCGAGCATCGAGAGCGATTCCACTTGCTCTTCAGGTGGGCTGAAGGTGGTAATCTTCGCGATTTGTGGACCAAACACTCGCGCCCAGATCTCAACCAATCTCGGATATGTTGGATCGCTCAGCAACTCCACGGTCTGGCATATGGTTTGGATGGAATTCACAACACCAAGATGACGGCCTCCGAGGCCGAGGCCGTACAAATTTCACCACTATCGCCAGACGCTGCACAGCAGTCATTTGATATATCTTATCACTCGGTCCCCGAAGATGATGAAGGCAGAGACTACGGGCGTCATGGTGACATTAAACCTGAAAACATCTTGTGGTTCAAACAGGACACAAGCCACCCAGAATTTGGAATCCTCAAGCTATCTGACTTTGGACTCACCACATTTCACCGGGCCTTAACCACTGCCGTTAAGGCGGAGGACATCAAAGTGACTAACACGTATTCCGCGCCGGAACGAGAGATAGAGCAGACACTTTCCAGGCCGTTTGATGTGTGGTCGCTTGGCTGCATATTCCTTGAGTTTGTGACGTGGATTCTGCTTGGGGTCGACGGTCTGACAGTATTCGAAGACGAAAGAGTGCGAGACGGGGGCAACCGAAGCCCTAAATTTTCTGTGGACAACTTCTACGCTGTTTTCCTGGATGGCGAAGTGAAATATCGAGCCAGAGTCAAGCCATCTGTTACAAATGTGAGTACTTCCTTCTCCAAAAAAACAAATTCGTAAACAAATTCCGATTGATGCGGCCCCAGTGGATCATCCGATTGAAAAGGAAACCACTTTGCAGTCAGTTTCTATCTGAATTGCTCGACTACGTTCAGAACAGGATGTTATTGGTTCAGAAAGAAGAACGCGACTCTTCCGAGGCTGTGAGCCTTCGACTCAAAGAAATGTTAGACAGGTGCAAACGAGACGAAGACTATGCACTGAGCGAGAGATCAAAGCGAGACAAGCGCAAGCGCCGAGGGTTCGAAGCAGGCTCTATGGAGAGAGAGGGCCCGGCAAGTCGCACTCGAAGTCGGTTGCGATAAATTTACCTGCACAGAATAAAAAGTAACCAGCTAGGAAGGAATTGTCGGAATCGTCATTTGAGTCATTCGAGTCATTGACATCCCGGTCCGGCCCGTAATCCCAAACGAATGTTACAATCGAACAGATGTTGGAAATAAGAGTTTATTGCTTCACACGCTTGATATCTCGCAGATTTGAAACCATCGACCTATGAACTTGTCTTCATGGTAATGGCAAAATCAGAGATAAGGAATGATATACAAAGACCATCTCAACGGCCCCCTTTGCTTGCATAGTGGACTTGCATGGCGTTGCTAATCTGTTCAATCTCTCCCTGTCTCAGCTCCATCAGTGCGAATTCCACGAGGGCGAAGTCTGAAGCATTGGATAATCACATACACTATGTAGGGCTCTCGTTGTGGAAAGGATGATCTGATTAGTTGATATCTGATACTGTTAGTCCCAAGACGATGTCAGGCGCAAGCTCATTAGCTACCCTGCAGTTCCAATTGCCAGCACCCAGTCTCCGATCCAGCTCCTGCTCAAGCAGAGTGGATTCAATATAACGCATTGGGATAGTCTGGCTGATCCTAGGCATTTTGGAGGGCAGAGTGCTGATCTTGATCTCGTCAAGTGGAATAAAGTCCGGGGCAGGTGAATTGGGCTGTTACTAGTGCTGCAGCAGGAGAAGAAGTCGAGACGAGGGGAGGCATACGTGCACATATTATTAGTCAGTAACTGGTGCAGGATTAACACTTGATGCCTTCGGTCTCCATCTGTTGAGCCTCATCAGGTGCGCGGCACTTTTGAGGTACCCTGTGGTAGGCGATTAGCGGGATTCTTGCGTTGTACTAAACCTTGGCTGCCCTCACCGGTCTTTCTAGCAGGGCAATTATCATCGTGGGTTACATTGCATCGGGCGTCTCGGCAGGCTCACTGGTGCATTTGCTCGAGAAGCAGGCTGCGCGTGAGGCATCTACATGTGGTGCAGATCCTCCGACGCTAGCCATCTTACACTTCGACTGCCTTATCGCACTCACATGCACTTGGAGCGCTCGCCTGAATCCATATTGGTCCACATTCTCCTCACGGATCTAAAATGGATGGGAGCATGTAGCAATGCGGGTATGACATGCCGGCATAGCCAGCCTCCCACGTTTGAGAGCAAGTATGCCTCGTGCAAGGTGGTGGGCAGTCCGACGTTATCGGACTTTACCTCGTGTACCTAGGAGATTTCGGGAGGGGATATAATACCAACAAGATCCGACGGCTTCAAAGACTCAGGCATGGACTCCTGGATTCAGGTGCACGAAACACATCCACGCCGAAAATCATCATGGAGTGGGCAGAAAAAGACTCTCTCCTCGAAGAAAAAGATTTAAGACTGTTCAATTTTGGACAACTGGACAGTGAGGTATTGAGCGGCTATATAAGTGAACATGTAAGCCGAGTAGGATCCTCAATGTTTCATCATTCGAAAGGCGCAGAGGGACTAACCGTACGGATCATCCCGTATTACAGGGACCTGTTCTCTGGAGATCCAAGAACTTGATTTCGCATGATGACTGGACGGGATGGCTGAATGAGGTACGAAGCTGTTCTATTCTCAAAATTGGTTGCTCACCAATGATTGACTGATTTACAGATGGACACCCACGATCATCAACCTGGACAGAATGATCTTATGCTTCTGTATGTTTCATGGCCCAAATCATTGTATTTTTGGCAACGACACTCATTTATTGACTTGCTGCGCGACAGAATTGGGGGACGTCGAACTTTGCGCATTCCTGGCTCGGAAGTGAAATGTTTGCCATTTTCCAGCAACATATTCCGCAGGATCATACCAGCATTTCAAATTCATCGTTCTATCGCCAGGTCTATTACACGAAACACAACTGCGAGCTTCACGTTTATTCAAGTGAATGACTCTTCATACAATTGTGATAAGTTTGGTCAGTTTTCTCAGGTTCATCGTGATAATACGTGATCCCAACTCTTCTCACCAACTACCTGAAATCGATTCATTCTGCTGACCAGGAATTGAATAGTCTATAATTGTCGATCATCATCTGAGTGGGCGAATGACTTGGGCCTTTCTGTCACATACTGCCTTGACACCATGTCGACTCGAGCTGTTCTATATGGATGCTGCGACAAAGCCCGGCAGAAATTTGTTGACCGACTCGAAAATAGTCATTTTCCTGCGTATCACCCACTACTTCTACCCACAATCTTTGCCGAGTACGAACGCCAACGACACTTCGACTTGGTCTGGCCGCTCACACAGAAGTTGGTGTGCCGTGTCGAAGCCCTCGATGTTGCAGACAACCAAGCAGCTGAGCCTGGAGATCCATCAGGGGCGGGAGATGAGCCGGAAGCGTATGTACAACAGTGGCTCCAGATCAGTTGGCTTAGGAACGGACTGCAAAATTGGAAACAGGAGCTTGACAAAATGATTGCACACTCCCATACCCTACGGGGGATGAAGCTTCACTATCCCAAACCAGGCAAAGGTGCTAGCGATTCCACCGAAACAACGCCAATCAACGCGAGCTTCGCAGACGATGCATTCCAAGTTGAGACCCAAGCCTATCGCAATTCGGATGAATCTAGCAAGCTGGAAGATGCAGGCAGGCGCATTCATCATCGATTACTCGAATTGAGAGGCGAGTACGACGAACACATCAGGGCTTGCGCAACCGTCATTGAGGGCATGGCTCTAGCAGCTCAGTTGGTCAGAACTTTATGGCAGTATTCATGATTCTCCTTCGAATGACACTGACGTCATGTGCCAATAGGAGTGGAACAAGGTCGGCCGAGAAGACGCGTTGACCAACCGGAAGATATCTCAGTCCAGCGTAGATATAGCGGAAGCGACCCGACGAGACGGCGAGAGACTCAGAACTATTGCTATTCTGACAATGGTCTTCCTCCCCGCTACATTTGTTGCAGTTAGTATTCCCAGCCATGGTTCAGATTCAGTTATAGTAGAATGGAATTGGGTTACTGACGAGAACACACCAGACTGTATTTTCTATGACTTTCTTCAACTGGACTCCAGGCGAAGGGGAGGTGGTCCTATCCCCGTACATATGGATATATGCGGTTGGTACCGCAATATTCACCTGCCTAACAATGGGGTCCTGGTATTGTTACGGCCAACACCGGCAACGTCAATGGAGAAGCAACGATGATACGGTTGATAGTGCCCAGGATCATGGGAATGAGTCGCGTGGTGACGTAGACGAGAAGGAATTTGAGGGATACGTTGAGCAAATAGAGAATCGTGGAAACAGGGCCGACCAGGGCTAGTGTACTGATGCCGACCTTTTGAGTTTTCCCACGGGGAAAGTCTACCTGGCTTGGTAGAATCAGACCGTATGATGAGGATACCTCTAACGAATTTCATATTACTACTCAAAGTCGAGGGGAACGTGGGTCTTGTGTTCAATGGAATTTTGGCTTGGAACACCGAAAAAGATGGCCCCCCTTCATCTTCATAAGGATTGACCACTCTGGACTCCCACCTCCGGCGAGAATTGCCATCACCGGCTTCAGAACGACCCCACCTAGACTGTGAGTGAGAAAGAGCACAGGCTTGGCCGAGAGTGTGGATCAGCCGATGACTGGCAAGCCCTGATATGACAAGACAACTTTCAGGAAACACAAGCCCGTCAGAGTCGAGCAACAACTAAGATCTACCGAGAGTTAATCAGTTGCACTTACTTATACCTTTTTTCATGATCAAAGACGTGATTCAGCGACGTTACGCCTTGAAAGTGATGATCAATGATTAGAGGCTTCTCAAGACCTGGGACTGATATCGTACATTCCCCGTCTTCAAGGATCGACGTGAGACTTGGTGATCTCAGGTATAAAGTGATGTTAGCTGTCTTGCTCCGCAACCATGGCCACACATCCGCTTCATAGGCAAGAGAAGAAGGGCGTATGTCCTGCGCCGTCGCACCATCGATGCACTCGCACAGGAGCTCTACGGCAGAGAGGCGGTCCACGTGTGCGGGAAGGTTCCGGACCCGAAAACGCGTGACTTGGCGTTGGTACTGCTATTGTTGACATGTTGGCTATCGGCCATCTTTAACTGGGTTTGCAGCAATAATCAGTACTCCGTCTGTTCGTAGTATCAGAAGATCCTCGCCATATGGGCAGGAGATACCACTACCAAGGGACCGACCGTCTCTCGCCCCTGTAGCCTAGTCTAACAAAACGCAACGGGACAGCCGATGTGGCTGGCGAGGAAAGTGTCCCAAATTTACCGGGCTCTGAGAGAAACCAGTCAGCTGCTACAGACTGCGCTGTCGGTAAGCGGGGCAATCTTCTCCGTTCGATGCTGCGATCCTGCTTTGTACCACGCGGGGGCCGGAAGTGAGCCTGGCAAGACCCGATACTGTGTAGTGTTGGCAATCGTGCCTTGGGAGCCGGCCGGCAGACATTGGAACCAAAGACGTGCAGACACGTGCGTCACCCTGCATAAAGAGCTAGGCACATTCTCTCATCCTGTTCAGCTTGATCAACGACACAACAGCCAAGTTGACACGCGTCTGAATGGCACCCCATTTGGTGCATTCGTTCCCCGAGCACTTCCGCTTGCATGACAAGCGATCGAGATATTCCATCTTCAGGCATATATGTCAGTGGTCAAATCCAGTGTGGTGGAGAGATCAAGTATTTTAGTAAATGTCTTACAGCTCACATCTGAGATGCTGGGAGTCGACATTGATTCCACAGATCTCTTGCCGGCGTCTTACCACTACTATGATGCCACTGGAAAGCGACGCGTCGCCGATCCAACAAAGGATATATCAAAATTCTTACGCAATGAACTATCTTTAGGACGCTTGGACACAATGCTGCAGCATCTATGGTTCGCTGGTGCAAAGCGTGCCCCGAGGCAACTGCATTTCCAGGTTGCTGTCGGCCAGGAAATTCTCCTCGTCGACCGGATGGACTTGCATCTAATGTGGGCCAACGATGGGAATTTATTCCTTAAGCCCATACCGAGCTTCTTACTCGACTCAGCATTTTGGCAAAAATATTTGATGTGCGCTCATGGTTGTGCATGCCAGCATCCTTTCGCGGCGCCGTTTCGGGGCAATTCTGGCCTTCTGCCGCCTTCCTGTAGGGACGACCTCCGAAAAGTCGCCCTAGGGTTCCTCTATACGTACGCCTGTCTTATAGCATCAGAGACCGACTTTTTCCTTGCGCAAGAGAAGCGTATTCTGCCGCGAAAGGTCAATAATGCCACTATTGAGTGGTCAGAATGGAAGAGCATGGCCAGGTCGGTCCTCAATGAGCACGAGCCAGAAAATGTCCACCCTCGCTTCTTGAGAGCCGAGCTCCGCCTTTCCAGGGTCAACACCATCAACCGCTTCACCCGGTTACCACCATTTCAGTCATACCATCGTGGCTGGAACAACTACAGCAGTTTCTATCGCGACAACCTTGCGTGGATGGCCGCTGCGACCGTCTTCGTCGCAGTGGTATTGGCTGCCATGCAGGTTGGCCTAGCTACGGAGCGACTGCAGCACGACGTGCACTTTCAAAACGCTTCGTACGGCTTCACTGTATTTTGCATCTTGGGAACGACTTGTGTGCTTATTGTCATGGTGTTGGGGGCGCTACTCAAATTCTTCATCACTGATCTACCAACAGCTCTTAAATATAGATAATATTTCTGGATCCACGGGCGTCATGATTCGTCTTCAGTCAATTCCGGTCCAGGTCGTTGAGATTATTGGAGCCAGACACGCGTTAGAGCCAATTTTTAACGTGCTGAGAGCATAGTCCGGGGGCGTCGCATCATCGGCGCAGCACCATGGGTTTGCCTTTACTAAGATATACACGACATTTCTCGGAGTTGAGAATTCAGCGAATGGGAACCCTATCTGACAAAGCAGCAAATTGGGCAGAATACTGGGAGAAGACATCCTGACAGGGGCGATGAATGAAGCTGTTAGTCGATGATATGTAACAGCTGTTTGACCAAGCTTGTCCAACTGGACTTTTTGTACACTTCCAGATCTACACTGAATATTCGGCCCCATCTCTTTCTGCAGTGCTCGAAATGCAGATATCTAGTAAACATAGAACACAGTGGTCTCCGGAGCCGTCTGCCTCAGCTTCCTATTCTTGTGCTGCAGGCTCAGCCTCATGATCCATACCGCCATCACCGCCACTGCCGAGAACGAGATGCTCGCCATCCACGCCTTCAAGAACCTCGGGTTATCCGAGCTGGGCCACAGGTACGGCGTGTAGATGCTCGACATATTGCCGAGCGAGTTGCACAACGCAAGAGCCACTGCCTTCTTCTCAGGGGTCTGGCCAAGAGTCACACTAGTCCAGCCGAGCATGATGTTGTTGATGCCGAAGGAGAAGGTGACAAAGATGAATATAGCGACGAAGCGGGCGGCGGTATTTGTTGTCACAGCGGGGATGATAAAGCCAACAATGATGATGCATTTACCTAGTATGCGTCAGTCAGTTGGTACAGTCACATGGTCACGCAGTCGAAAACATTCCAAAACCCGGAGATAATAGGTTGAAGAATGATGGTACGAACAGATAGTTATGTGCCATGTACGCTCATTATAACGTCCAGACGTGTATGACATGAAGATCGCCATGGCTGCAGCGAGAAGATACGGTGGGCACGTAAGGGCGAGCGTAGTCGTGGTGTTATATCCGAGGGTACGGACCACAGTCGGCAGGAAGCTCTGGAAGCTGACAGAGGAGATGTGCGTGTTGTACATCAGGCAGAATACCCAGGTACGCCAATCAGCCAGGGCCTGACGAAGGCCGATCCATACACTGGTGGCCTCCTCGCGTTGTGTGGTATCAGCAGCGATGCGCCTATGAGCAAGCTGCCTTTCGGTCTCGCTGAGCCAGCGAGTCTGCAGAGGATGGTCCGGGAGTAGGAAAAAGGAGGCTGCTGCGACGCCGATCGATAGAGCACCCTGAATGATGAAGAGCCTAGGGATCCTACGTGTCAGTAGTTGCTAACGAAAATGAGAGGGGGGGAGACAACATACCAGCGCCACCCAGCAAGGCCATGTTTACCATCGAGCCCAGCGAAGACACCAGCAGCGACAAGACCGGCGAAGCTTGACGCAATCATGTTGCCGGTATAGAAGATGGCCATTCTAGTTGCGATCTCTTTCTTGGTGTAGAAAAGCGACAACAGGAAGAGAGCACCCGGATAGAACTGAAAATTGCTGTCAGCCGAGATGCGTTTGCCCGGATGCTTGCACTGGAATGTCTCACGGGAGCCTCAGTCACACCGAGCATGAAGCGACACGCCAGCATGCTCCCAAAATCGTTCGCCAGGAAAGTGAGGAGGCACGTGATTGACCAAGCCATGCAGAAACCTGTTCCGTGTCAGCTTTTGTAGACGGAAAACAAAGGCAAGACGTACCGCCCATGTACCACGATGGCCTGACACGGTTTAGTATCATGTTCGAGGGGATTTGCCCCGCGATGTAGCCCACGAATAGGATAGAGATCAATGTGTTGTACTCTGTGCCTTTAAGACCCAGGTCGTCATCCAGAGTGTTGAGTTTGGCGTTGACAAGAGCATTGCGATCGAGGAAATTGAAACTGCAACGGGTCAGTCAACTTTTCTTATTCTTTGATGCATGGAATGGTGTTCCAGTTGCCTTACAAGTACATAATCCAAAGTTGAGGCTGTTGAGTTCCCAGTCAGCAATCACGACCTCGGCTTTGAATCTCGATAATCTTACCAGGATCGTGCGGTCGAGCTTCTTCACGAGGGCAATTTCTGCTGGATTCGTCTTGCTGCGAGCACCGAACTCGTCCAGCTTTGCGTCCGCCTCGACTTTGGCCAGTGAGATGTCATTTTCGATCGTTTCAACGCGTTCGACGTGATTGCCACCTGTGATTCCTTCTTTCTCGTTATCAGCGGCTGTGCTATACGCTGGAGCACGATCGTCGGCGGCCATTTTTCTCTTAGCAGGGGCGTACACAAATAAACGAAGCTTCAGACAAAGAGCATTGAGATGTGTGGCCTTGTCATCTGGTCGCCTGACCACACTGTCTTATAGAGTTTCGGTCGAGCGCATCCTCAAGCCTCGAGAAGCTTTCCAAGCCTGGCCGAGACGCAACTACCCATCTTCAGGTCCTTGACCCGGCTGGCGGCTTGGTGTTGAGCTGGATAGGGTAGAGCTAGGCCTTCTTGTGATTAGAATGATCTTGTGACCCCCGCGTATCCCCCGCATACCAAGGAAGGCTACCAGGCTTCCCCGGATTATGCTACCCAGACCGTTGGGTTGTCTAGATGAACACGAACGATCCAATCATATTGCGTGGCGTGGATGCGGCCTGCAAGGCATCGGCGGCGAGACCGAACACAGTTACACACCGATATTGGCATTGCTCAGCGGAAGTCATTTTTGTGCTGAGGCCGAGCCACTTGTTTTCTTAGCGGAGTTCTTGGCTGACGGCAGTTCAGGTCGGTGTTGGGTAAACTCCGGTCTTCGAGGCTGGGCTTTTGCACGACTCGAGGACTCCCCCTAGGCGGCCTCGGCTCAGTCAGTGTGCCCTTCAATCTGGTCCGGATGGACCTGTTCACCCGATACGATAGTGTAACATGGCCACGAGATTGGCGTGGGGGTCGAGGCGCGACGAGAACTTCAGCTAACACTAGATCGACGGCGGCGGCGTCTGAGCACCAATAGAACGACCAGGCAAGCTCAGTGGCCAGGAGATGTATGAGCCGACGGCTGGAATCTTCGACGACGGATATGCAAACAGAACAGTCTGGACGCACAGCAGAGTCGAGTTTTGTATAGATTGGATTGCAGGTCATGTATCTCTGTCTAACTCGTTGCTCCTTGGTGCCATGATGCCCCCATAAGAATTTGGCCTGGTCTGTACTCCATGCATGGATAATTGTGATGATACTCAGTAGATGCTCAATCCCGCAAGCTCTACCACAGGGAGGCCTTCTCAAATCGGTTCAGCACTCGCCAGATATCCCGAGGTCAGCCAGGGGTAGGCTCCCCTCTTGGGCTCTGGCGTTCGGACAAGCGCTGACCCGCGTCGTCGTGGGGTTGAAGTCTATCGCGTTGCCGAGCCTTGGCCGGAAGCCTTTCATCTCGCCGCGTGGCTCTAGCACAGCTACACCGTCTCCGCTGCCCTTGCGGGTAGCATATGCCCTGGCAGTGCCCTTACAACCTGCCCGTAATCACACTAGCCAGCCATGTCCAACCTTGGAATGGCTGCAGAGGCAACCATCTAAATATCTCCAACCAGCACGAAATCCTTATTAAGTATGAACGGTGACCTGTATCATCAAACCCCTTAGAGTCTTACTTCGACTGGACAGAAACCGCATCACGCACTTTGTTTAATCACCATGGATTCTGATGTTGATCCCACTTTGGCAAAGCACCAGAGAGTATACCAAGTGAGTGGCAAACAGGAGTCATCTGCTACCGATTTCTTTGTCTCCAGATTTCAAGGCTATCTATTAGATGAGCTGTTGCATTTTTGATCAAGTATGCCTCGACACCAATGTGTGGCAACAAAGGCAAGAAATATGCCCCGCACAGAGAAATTTGAACTTTACAGGTGCACCGAAAAGAACCAACAAACGCATGAGCCGACATGCAACATGATTAGGTCTGCCACTGTTGGAGAGCACCAGCCATGCCACCAGGGCGGGACTCCAAGTTCCAACCTTTCGCCATCAAGTTTAGTCCATCGAAAAAGGTTTTCGTTTGATTGCGGACCAAGGACACGTCCGAAAACGTCCAGCGCGAGATGAGCAAACATTATTGTCATCCATCACTTTGCAGGCCGGTTCAAGACAAGTTCAATGGCATCGGGCCGGACGAAGATCCAGGAGGCATACATCCGGCACGGAGCGGGCCGCTTATCAACGGGGGTGGAGAGCCGGGCGTGGCACTCGCATGCCGGAGCGGGGAATTCACACTACAGACCCGTGGACCCCATGCCGTTTGGCTTCCCTCGCTTCTGAACTGCATTTCACTTGTGCGTCACCTATAACTCACAATTGGATCTGTGTACACGTCTTTTTTTCAACAGCATTCGGCAACCCCCTTGGCCCAGTCGCAACCTCTAGTTGGAACAGACGGCTATCTCTTAACATGAGGACAAAACCCGACCTAGACACTTATACCCGCAGGCAGAGGGTTGCCGTACAGGACCATCCACCACGACGCCATGGCTCACCCATCCCAGAAGAAGTATACAAGCCCTGGAAGCTCCCTCAGCAACAGTCCTACGTCTTCGTGAACATCAATGTAGTCGACACGGTCGCGGGCAAGATCCTCCCAGGCCGGATAGTGCGCATCGAGAATGGCTACATCAAATCCATCACGCCGGCATCATCATCGTCACCCGAAACACAAGCAACCCAGAGATGGTCCCATGCCAGTAACAGCGACAGCAACAACAGCGACGACGCAATCTACATCAACGCAGCAGGGAAATACCTGACGCCCGGCCTGATAGACGCCCACGTGCACCTCGTCTCCGTGCCAGGTACCCCCGATCTGCAGTCCGCCATGGCCACGCCCGCGGCAGTGTCGGCCCTCCGGCAGCCCTACCAGTGCCACGCCATGCTGGAGCGCGGGTTCACGTCGGTGCGGGACTGTGGCGGGGCGAGCCTTGCGCTGAAGGAGGCTATTGCCGAGGGCGTATTTCCCGGCCCGCGGCTGTTCATCTCGGGGCATGCGATTAGCCAGACTGGTGGGCATGGGGATAGGCGTGGGGCGCATGATGGTGATGCTGTGGCTTGCTGTGGTGGAGGTGGAGGGGGCGAGATTGACGGCGGACTGAGTATGGTGGTCGACGGCGTGCCCGGCGTGTTGGCTGCCGCGAGGACACAGCTGCGTCGTATGTTTTCCCTGGTGTCTTAGGAGATATCCCGAGATCTGTAAAATCCCCTCACTAACCACACCCAACCCCCCAAAAAGGCGGCGCAGACTTCCTGAAATTCATGGCCGGCGGCGGCGTCGCCTCGCCCACCGACCCCCTCGCCAGCGTCCAATTCACTCCAGACGAGATGCGCGCCATAACAACAGCCGCCTCGGACGCAGGAACCTTCGCCACAGCGCACGCATACACCCCCGCGGCAATCCGGCGCGCCGTCGAGGCAGGCGTGAGGGGTATCGAGCACGGAAACCTGATCGACGCGGCCACGGCCCGGCTGCTCGCCGACAACGGCGTCTACCTTACACCAACCTTGATCACGTACGCCGCGATGGCCGACCCAAAGTATGCTGGGTTCCTCCCCGGTGCCAACGCCGCCAAGAACGCCGAGGTGCTGGAGAAGGGGTTGGAGAGCGTGAAGCTTGCGCACGAGGCTGGCGTCAAGATGTGCCTGGGGACCGACCTGCTCTCGTTCCTGGGCGCCGAGCAGCTCGGCGAGTTTGGCCTGCGGGCGAGGGTGTTGGACGCTGGGGAGGTGCTAAGGCATGCGACTGTTAATCCAGCGAGGTTGCTAGGACAGGAGGAGATGTTGGGCCAGGTGAGGGAGGGGTTTGTTGCGGATTTATTGGTGGTCAATGCGAACCCGCTTGAGGACGTTACCGTGTTTGAGAGGCCCGAGAAGCACTTGCTTGGGGTTATCAAGGAGGGTAGGGTGTTCGCGAGTAGGTGGTCTAGGTTGCCTGTTGATGTTGAGCCGAGGGGGATGATGCTTGAGTGAGATGCGGAATACGAATAATGGGACAGGCATGAAAAGCTGATCATTTGGTGCTTCGTGGGACTTATACTGTATATATCAGGGCGCTGGGAATGAAGCGCAAAAGATTCGGATCACATACGCGAAGGACTCATGCATTGACGGTATCAGAAATTGAAGTCGGAAATCCTCGTCATCAATTCAGGTCAGGCCATTTACAGGCACGCTGCGTAGGTATACATGTAGATGAACTGCGTGCACCGGTATCTATGCAACCAACCCCAAGAAAAGTATGTCAAGGTAATGTAAAAACGTATCCACAGCACCAAGCGAGAAGAATAAAGGAAGACCTCTCGGTGCCCTCGACTCAGGTATCATACACCCCTCCCCCTCGTTAACCTTTCCCATTGCCGTCCTGTCTGTCTCGCCCTGAATGCACCCGCCAACGCCATGCCCTGCTTTGTCCTGCTGTGCATGCCCTCATGAAAGGCATAATCACAGGACTAAGATCACAAAAGAAATACACCTCCATCCAGCTCAGGGAGAAGCGAGAAGTCTCCCTCGCCGCCCGTGTCGGCCCCGTCACCCCGCCCCGAGGCGCGGCGACATTTCTCGCAGAGGCTCATCTCCTAAAGCCCGCCAGCACTAGGGCTCCGCCTCCCGCTCTTGTCTCCACTGCCCTGTAGCGACAGCGCAGCCTCCATTCGCCGCCTCCTTTCGATCTTGGCCTCCCGAGCCTGTGCCTGAAGGGCAACCTCCTCGAGGCTGATGATCTTGCGGCTGGCCTCATTACGGTCGAGCCGCCGCCCTTCCCTCTCGGCTTTAAGCTTGTTCTCCATGTCCTTGAGGCGGTGCATCCACTTGACCTCCGCGTCAAACGGCGCGCCCGGAGACAACGGCCCGCGAGACCCCGCTGCTGATGTAATTTCGCGCGTGTTGTGGTTATTGTTGTTGTTGTGACTGCTGTGGTTGCTGAGGCTGCTGTGGCGCGGGCTGTACTCGTTAATCACATCCTGCGCCGCCGCGATCTCGTTGGACCTCTCCCTCGTCATGGTCTCTCGTGTCATGGTCTCCCGGGTCATCGTCGAGGTTCGGCTCGTTGCTCGATGCGTTGATGATCCACTCGATGTCGTCGGCGCGCCACCGCTGACGTGTCGCGAGCTCTGACGACTGCGCTCGCTGCGCCCACTGCCCCTCTCGCCCGATCTGGCCCGTCCTGTTGGCCCAGTTGGGATGCTCGGGCTAGGGCTACCGTCGTCATCGCCGCCTCGCTCTGCCCGGGGATCAAGCATAGCGTGACGAACCTCATTAGCTGTACGGAGTGTCGCGTTCTCCACCTTCAATTGGCGATACGCATCTTCGAGTTTCGCCATGCGCTGCTTTTGCTCCTCGAGAAGAGCCTGGCTCATCTGGCCCGCAATACCGATAGACCCCGTAGCCACTCCATTGCGGACAATCGACTCGATCTTATCGAGCTTCTTGATGCGCTTGTCGAGGCTATCTTCGAGGTGCTGGTACTCCCGCCAGAGTTCTCGCTCAACCGACTTGACCCGGTCTTGGAACTTGCTAACGATCGACTCGATGGTCCTGACAGCAGCGAGAAGGTTCTTGCTGAACCCGGGAAGCATGGTGGCAACCGACTCGAGAGATGGGAGGGCACGGCCGCTGATGAGGCTGTTATCGTGCGCCCAGTCAGTTCCGCAGAGGCTCGAGAGGCGTGTCCAGAGGACGAGAAGAAGACTGTTGCGCTCGTTGAGCTGCTCCTTGAGCGACGTTTCAAGCTTGGTAAGCCGCTGTTTGTCTTGGCTCTTGGCGGCTTCGAGCTCCTTGATGCGGAGCTCGGCGGAAGACATCGTGCCGTGGACGTGCTGCTGTGTTTTCTGGTAGGTCTCGAACTGGTGCTTGGTGTTGCGGTGCGCCTGTTGTTCTTTCGCGAGGGTGTCGCCAAGTCGACGCGATTCGAGCGCGTGGCTCTCGAGAAGCTCGTCACGCTGCTTGATGAGATGATCCTTCTCGTTGAGAGAGGCCCGAGTGGCATCTAGCTCTCGGCAAGTGGTGTCGAGGTCGTTTTGGAGCTTGGTAATATCCTGCAGTCGCGATTAGAACAACGCCCACATACAAATTTGACAAACGAGTAAGAACGAAAGAAACTCACCCGGAGGAAGCTGGATCTCGTGCCATTGAGATCGCCTAGCGCCTCCCTCAGATTGTTCTCGAGCTCCACCAAGCGGGCCTTCCACTCCGTTGTCTCGGTCTCTTGCCTAGAAAGGCTCTTACGCAACTTCCTAGCTTCGTCCTTGGACGTAGACAACTCCCTATTGAGATTGTTGACCACCTGCTGCACGTCCGCCTTCTCCTGGTTCGCAACGACCTCGCGCTGGTGTCGCTCCGATTGAAGTTGGTTCTCGAGTTCCTTAACCCGTTCCTTCTCCTCGCGGAGCGCAAGCTCGGTGTTTGCCAACTGGCCGACCAAGTCACCGATGCGCAGCTTGTCGCCCTCCTGCTCTTCCCGCAGGAATGAAATCTCGCTCTGGGTGGACTCGAGCTGGATGCCTAGCCTCTGCGCCTTGTCGTTGGCTTCGAGAAGTTTGGCTTCGAGATCCTCGAGCTCCTTGTTCGCTTCAGCCAGCTCTGTCTCCAATTCCTGAATGCGTTGGAGCTGCGTTTCTTGGGTGTCCTCAAAGCGTATCATGTCCTCGCTCAACCTGCGCATCTCCTCCTGCAGGGCCTCTTGATTTTCATTACGCTCAGCAAGCTCTTGGCTGAGTCGCGCGATCTCTTGCTCCCGCTGCTCGTTTTCGTTCTCGAGGTGGTCGATCTCGTCTTGTGCTTCCTCGCGTAGAGCGTTGAATTCGTGGTCTAACCCGGAGTTCTCTTGTAGAAGATCGTCACGCTCCTGCTGCAACGTGAGGAGGTCATTCTGGGTGGCTTCGAGCTCTTCTTGCAGCTGCTGGGCCGCTGTTTCGGCCTGCTTCCTGCCTTCCAGTTCGGCCTCGTACTCCTGCATGTAATTGCCAAGCTCCTGTTGCAGATCCTGGTTCTGCATCTTGACCTCGTTGAGCTTGTCTCGGAACTCAGCCAACTTGTTCTCGAGCTCCTCGCGCTCAGGGTCTTCATCAAGCGTGGCAGTACGGGTCATGCCGCTCCCGCGAGACTGCGGCCGGTCGTGGGCACCGGCACGGGAGGCCGACCTGTCAAGGAGACTGTCGATAGTTGATGGCGTGGGCCCACCTCGTCGGGCGGCCATCTTCAGATCCTCAATCTCCTGGTAGAGCCTCTCCTTCTCACGGTTTCTCGATGTCAACATTGACGTTTGAGCGCCGACCTCGCGCCTCAGCTCGGTATTTTCATGCCGCAGCTGCTCGCTCTCTCGACGGAGTTCCTCCACCAGGGACACGCTGACGCTCATTGCCCCATTCATAGTGTCGGCTTCTGACATGCGTGTTTGTGGCCTCGAAGGTGATTGAGGGCGGCTCTTCTTGGTGATGTTGTAGATATTAGTGGTGTGGCTCATTCCTGACGGCTGCGAGGCATGAGACGACGGTCGACCTCCGAGGTTGTTCGTGCTGTTGGCCAAATCCTGCTTCAAGCGGAAGATCTCATCGCGCAAGGTGCGGTTCTCTTCGCCCATCCTCTTATTCTCCTCGTCTGACTGCTCTCGTCGCGCGCTTTCCTGGTTGTACAGCTCCTTCCACGCATCCAGCTCATCGTCATGTTGGCCAAGGGACTCCCCGACGCGGTTCTCATTAACGGACTGCAGGTTCTTGACCACCTCAGCCATGCGCCTCTTCTCTGCCTCCTTGTTCATGCTCTCTTGCTTGAGGCGCTCAATCTCGGTGATGAACTCGTCTACCCGCTCCCGGAGATAGATCAGCTCCTCTTCGTTGGCGTGAGGGTCATAGTCGTCAGGTACAGGGCCTGAGGACCCACCGCTCTTAGCGGTGTCGGGTCGCTCATCCTCATCCTTGAGCTTCTTCTCGAGCTCCTTGACACGGCGGCGAAGGACCTTGTTGTCGCGCTGCATGACAGCAACGCTGGTCTTGAGCTCCACGTTCTCCGAGATCATCTCCTTAATACCTTCTTCAGAGAGCTTGTCGAGACGGTCGCTCAAGAACATAACCTTGAGCTTGAGGTCAAAGTTCTCCTTGGACAGCCGTTCTATGGTGCTGCTTTGTTCCTTGAGGGTGAGGTTCTTTCCGGTGCGAGTGGTGCTCACGCTTGCGCCGAGGTTGACCTCCGACAGCTTCCTCCGGGGCGTAACAAACCCGCTTTTGCTCCTGTATTCTCTCGCAAGCGACTCGGGAACCTGTACGTTTCGAACGTGTCGGGCGATAGCCGTATCGGTCGGTTCTGTCAAGGGCTGCCTCGGGGCCTTGGGTGTCTTTAGCCTATCGTCGTTGGGGTTATCAGAGGACATGCCCTCGTACTCGTCCAGAGGCTCGAGTGGCTCGACACCGATGCGCCCTGTCGAGTCCTCCCGAAAATCCGAGGCCATGCTTCCCATGCTGATCTGCCGTGTGACAATGTTGCTCATGCTACTATTTCGTGAGGTTCCCAAAGCCGGTATCGCACCGCCTGACTGCAAAGCATAGTCGGCACCGAGACCTCCCGCCGTCCCAGCAGTCACGTCGCTTTCGATATCGTCGTTGAAAGAGGACGAGGAGGAATGATGACTCGCCATGCGGCTCCGCAAGTATTTTGGGCGCTTGCCGCTCTTGAGTCCGTGACCGGGTGTATTGCCCGCGTCTACGCTTATTTTTGGTATGTCGACGTCCGGCCGCCGTTGTGAAGAGTTCGCCGAGGTCGCTGAAGCCCCTGACGTCCCTGACGTGTTTGCTTGTCGGAGGAAGGAATCGTCCATGGATGAGTCATGCTGAAGGATGCTGTCGCCCTCTTCGTGAAGTTGCTGGTGATCATCGGCGGGGCCGCCGTTGCTATGCGCGTTACTGATCCTCGACATTGCTCTTGAAATCGTTCGCGCGGTGGTGGCACCAGTAGGAGAGGACGAGAAAGCCTCCAGGGCGGACGTGCCCTCTGGGACATGGAGCTGGTCGGAAGCTGGCTCTCTCTTGGGCTCCGGGCTGGTATGGTCGGGCTCGGCAGGCGGAGGGATGTGGGGCAGGGAAGGTTCGTCTTCGGTCTTGTGCTCGGGAGGCGGTGGTTGCGAGGAAGCGGCAGTCGCAGCAGGAGCATGGGCGGAGGCGCCTGGCTTGGGAGGTTTCGAAGGAGAGTCGAATACAAAGGTGTCGTCTTGGCCGAGGGAGTTCACGGTAGGAAGAGGAGAGATCGGGGTGGTGAAGCTGGACTCGATGTCCTGCAGCTGCCTCTTGACATGCGCCATGTAGGAATCGTTGGGCTCGGACTCGGGCACGGCGCTGTGGCCCTCGGCAAAGCTGTAGTCGCCTGCGCTGCCAGCATGTTGAGTTTCGCTCTGGTGTCGCAAGCCGCTTGGAGGGCGGAGGTTTGGGATATCATCGGCTCTCAGGACGGTGCGTGGCGCGGAGGACGTTGGGCGCGTCGGCGTCGGCTCGTTGTTATCGCGAGGCCGGTCGGTGCCATCTCCATGGTCGCGATCGCCGTCGTAGTCACCGTCAGGGTGACTGGTGGTGCCAGGGACTCGGTAGGCGGTCGAAGGTCGCGAGATATCTTGGTGGTGGTGATCAAGACTGTCGACCTCGAGGGTCGGGGTGGAGGAGGATTCGGGCAGGGGCCTTCGTGCTGCAAGGTCGATGGTGCTCTCGGAGGTGTCCATTGTGCCAGTGTCTGTCTTGTCCATGGCATCCATCATATGCCCAGCGCATGGGGCGCCCGAGACAGCCTCCCTTGGCAACCAGATAGGGAGGGAATCAGGTCATGCGCCACAGCAGGTGGTGTGGATGTGCTTGGAATGCTCTCGAGGATGTGCTAAGTGCCGACAGCAGCGAGTGGTGGATGTTGTTGTTGTTGTGTGACGGTTGTCTGCGTTGCACCAAGAATGTTATTACTGCTGCTGCTGCTGCTGCTGCTGCTGCTGCTGTTATTGCGTCGTTGTGATGTGGTGCGGAGCTGTTGGCTCTGAGCTGGGTCGGGCTCGGGAGACGCGATTCAGGGGCGGGTTCGACGGGAGGCGTGTTGGGGTATTATCTTGCAGGTATAATGGTGGCGTTGGGGTCGATGTGTGTCTTGCTCGTTGCCCGGTCGGCGGGGGGTGTGAACTGCTGCTTGTAAATATCGCAGTCTCGAGACTACTACTCTGGTGAGAGCGAGGCAAAGAGAAGAGGAGTGAGAAGGATCTGCAGTCGGAGATGGAGACATGGAGAGACAAGTTCCCGTCTCGTAGTTGTGGGCTCGACTGCACTGCACTGCACCAGCACTGCAAAATGGACAAAGCATGCGCCCAATGCTGGTACCAAACAATCAATCCAACCGAAGCGAAGCGAGTCCAATGTCGACGGCAGGCCCGAGCTGCGACCGTGGGTTGAACGGCCGGAGGGGGGAGGAAGGGGGTGTTTACGCCAGGGTTGGGGTTGAATGTCGCTCCGTACCGTGTCATTGGGCGAGGCCACCTGCATTCGACGCGCTTGGGCTCCGTGCTCCAACTGCGAAGCAGCTCCCTTTTCGGCATGGTTGCTGGGGCCAAAGCTCCCCGACGGTAGGGAGCCCCCTGCCTGTCTGATGGTCCACCCCTGCGTCGAGACCCCTATTCCAAGGCCCCAATATTGAACCTTCGCGCAGAATGTCGGACGGCTGATTCTGCGCGTCCCACAAAGTATCTCTGCGGTGGAGTATTCACTACCCAACCATGAAATAACTTCCTATTGATCGGGGTCCTATATAGCAGACTCCTGCAAATATTTGATAGGAGAGCCTTATTGTAGGATATTATCCCGTGGAATCACCTCCTGCAGTTGAGCCTCACAGAGGGCAAGGGAAGCAACCCGTGGAGACCTGCCAAAGCTCTTCATGAGGAGCGGTTCGTTCAGGACGGGGGGTTGAAATCACACACACTTGACAGAAGAATTATGGATGAATTCTCTTACATTCAGTGAGAAATCTGCCCTGCTTGTCTGTTATAACGCCCTCTCTTGGGCTCCTCGGGACCCCGGAGTCAAGCCCATTCGCATCTGATGACGACCCGAGCCCTCAGAACTGAGAGTGTCTGAATCGCACGCAAGGATCCATCTACAACGGACACACGTAGATCATTCCACACTGCCACAGATTGAGTTCACGCTCGTCTTGTCGCATACTCCGTACCTGTGCGCCGATTTTTATTAACGCAGACCGATGCTACAATAGTGGGTGTCGAGTTGCACCAAATGGGACTTCACCCATCCTATCCGCCTTCTTGACTAAGCCACTTCCAGCATCCAGACGTGCCAGGTCACAAGTGTAAGCCCAAAGCGTGCGTCACATTGCATCTGCTAGCCTTGGTCCTTCTCCCGGGTCATGGTCCGACTTCTCCCCGGGCATCGTCCCGCCGGCCATCTCGTCCTGCCGGTAGCCATCGGCTTCGTACTCGGTTCCTTCTTTAGTTTCTTCACGCTCACTCATCGCTATTCCGCACCTACCAAGGCCCTTGCTCGGTGTCACGATTACCCAAACTCTGGCCAGAGGGCGTGCATCCCACCAATCGTGCATTTCGTCCAGCTCAAAAAGGACCAGTCTAGCAGCCTGCACTTCTCATTCGAATCCTTCCTCGCCCTGTATTCGGCCCACCTCTTCATCCGGCCGTCCGTGATATACATCCACACAGACTACACCCCCAAGGACATCACCGATGCAGCTCAACATGGCTCACCCTGGACCAGGAAAGCCCTCACAGCCTTCCCGAGCGTCGTTCGTCTAAACCAAGTCGCCGCCCCGACCAAGGCAAACGCCCTCGACATCAAGCGCATCGAGCACAAATCAGACTTTGTCCGCCTGGACCAGCTCACCCTCCACGGCGGCATATACCTGGACTGGGATGTCCTCACGCTGAGGTCCATCGACCCCCTCCTCGAGTCCGGCTTCAGGGCCGTCGTGGGCCGCCAGTCCGATGCCACCGTCATGAACGGCATCATCCTCGCCGCGAGGGACTCGGCCGTCGTGCGCGTCATGAGACAGGAGACCCCGCGCAGGTTCAACGGCGAGTGGGTCGAGCACAGCGTCAACCTCATCACGGAGGTCGCGCAGGCGCTGGCCGCGGTGCCCCGGGAGGTGCTCATCATGGACCCCGGGGCGTATGCGCCGTTCACCTGGACGCAGGAGAGTGTCAACGCGGCGCTGGAGAGACATGAGGGTGACGCGGTTGCCCCTCGGGAGCTAGACTCCCTGGCGGATAGGGGAATACTGGCCAAGGCGGGTCCAATGGTGGTCTGGGAGAGGCACCAGGTGAACCAGAAGAAGGGCTGGGCTCATGATCTCAGCGATGCCTTCTTCTTCCACAATTACTTCAATGATGTGGAGAGCCCGAGGGGTTATAACGGTGTCAGTGTGCCGTATGTGCTGGCGCGAGACAGCAATTATGCCCTTGCAGCTTGGCCGATTGTTGTGCAGGGGATAAAGGATGGATATATTGATGAGCATGACACCTCGGTCTAGGAGAATCAGTAATGGTGTTACTATTCGACTCCAATGATTGGCTTGCGCGTGCTATCAACAACACCTTTCACCTATTTACCGTCCAGTGATATATATACATGTATAGAGTCCAAGTCCGTTTGCGTCAGACTACAATATTACAAGCGGCAGCGGATTCATGGCTGAGCTCGCGGGATTCTATTGGGGCTCAAAGACTGATATGCCTGTTCTTTTGTTGACGTTTTGAAGTGCATCAGATAGGTGAGGCTCTATGGGCATTTGTAAGCATGTCTTGGGCCAGACCAATCACGTTGAAGCTCCAGGCGCAACAAGCAACAACCGCTGACACTCCGCGCGAGAGCCAACGAGTGCACACGGGCAATTCTGCGGGCATCCCGATGTCGTGCTTCGTGACTTCACCCGGCAATTGATATATTCACGCCACGGTAAGCAAGGAACAGGCTCTGTTTCTCATCATATCTCCCGTGGTTCATCGCCAATGGGACCGAGTGGCTCGGAGATCCATGGCCCCGCTAGCATAATTCCTACGGAAATTGGATCATGGCGACTCCGGAGATTCCCACGACAAATGGGGGACCCTCACGACACATGGCATGCAAGGTTAGTTGCCCGTCGACTTACCAGCAAAAAGCTCCGCTGACACAGACAAAGCTTTGCCGGGATCGAAAGGTTCGCTGCGGCGGGGAGCAGCCAGAATGCGAGAAATGCAGGCGGGCTGGAGAGCATTGCGTCTACCTGCCAACGCAAAAGCCGTCCAAGGCCGACCTGGCACAGACGGTCGAGACGTTGCAAAAGCGGCTAGGTGAGTTCACACGGCATACTCGCGCGGCTCAGTCAGGAATGCTTTGGATTGTTCACGTGCATGAGTTACTCAGGCGCTGATGGTGTATATCGCGCAAGCTGAGGCGGAGGCTATCATCAGCCGAATGAGAGCTTCGTCGGATGATACTACTCATACTTCGCTATCTCCTCATGGTCTTGGAACCCCCGCCGACGTAAGTTCCCATGAAGCACAGTCACGAGTTGCCAATACATCTCGTGGAGTCTTCGAGGGTGTTGCCAGGGACCCTGACCCCGGCGTACACCAACAAAGCCCCAGAATAGAGGAAGAACCTCCTCTATGCTCGATGGATGAGTACATGAATATCGACTCTTTCGATGCCAGCGTCTATCCACAAGATATGCTCGCTCCGTGGACAGGAGTGGACGAAGACACCGGTGCAGTGATACTCGGACCGATAACAAGATTCTCGTCGTCCATATTCCGCTCCCAGGCCGAAACATTGGTCATGGCATCCGTTGTGGCCGACTACATCGCCTGGCTCCGCAAGGCACCCCCAGGCGGCGGCATCCCAAACGTGACCGAGAGCCCCGTCTATCTGGGCATGCTCGACAACCTCGAGATTCGACTCCGCGAGCTGTGCGAGATGAGTCAGTCGAAGAATACCATTGCCTTGCAGGAGCTCGTGAACGACCTAGGCGCTATCGCGCCACCGGGAGGCGAGATGTCCGCACGACTGGTTAGCCTTGAGGACGACCTCAAGAGAGAGGCACGGGAGCGAGCCGAGGTCTTCCGGTCTCGATATAATCCATGCGCACTCCTTTCGGCACAATCTCGTGATGCCGAGAAATGACTTCCCGTGGACATTAGATAGGGGGGCAATACTGCAGCGGGGGCGTGGTGGTAGAGAAGGTGATTCTGAAGGTCGAGAAAAGAGTCTTGGCTGTGCACTGGTCATATTATTTTGGGAGCCCCTTGCATCACCTTTCTAATCATTTGTTAGAACCTGGCAGTGGTCAAGCCGGGAAGCTCAATAAGATTAGTGCAAGGAAATGACACGGGTTCAGACAAAGTCTAGAGTGCAGACTATTGACTTTTGCACCTGTTTTGTTCGCCCACTCCCTCCCTCAGCTCACTCAACGCTCATCGTAGCCCCACCCACTACCTAGACAATAGATCAAATCGCACCTATGGGACTGACTTGGACGCCATATGATCTGCCCGCCCTTCCAATCTCGACGGCTGCCTCCGAGGGTCCAACTAGGTGGAGTTATTGAGGAGTCACTCCATTCGTCTGGAACAACTTCTTTCGCTGTCGTTGAGAAAATAGCGTTAGTTCAGGGACAGGGTGACTGCGATTGATTCTGAACAGGTAGCGACTGCTTACGCCCAGGAAAAGAGATGTGATAAACCCAAGAGCGGTGACGCCGCAAAGATAAAAGAAGCTATCCCTGATCGCCGCCGTCACCTGTTGCACAACTAGATGTTTCTCATCGGGCCCCAAACTCTTGTAAAAAGCTCCGCTGGTCCCAGTGACCAGCTGACCCAGTTCGGAGGTAGTAGCTTTTGGCAGGGCCGAAGCGAGATACCTCAGAGACATGTTCTGAAAGACGGAACCAGAAATAGAGAGCGCGACGATGATACCAAGCACTTGAGCTTATTATCGACAACGTGTCAATACAATTCAGAGCATCTGGTAAGCAATTTCACTTACAAATCGTCATAACAGAAACAGCATTATTGACCTCAGACGCAGGAGCGAGAGCAGATACCACTGCAATTCCAGCACTCTGGAAGCAACCAATGCCAAGGCCAATGAGGACCGTGTAGCCATACAGCCGAGCATTGGAAATGTCTGCATCAATAGTTGCTACACGGCATCAGCAAGAAATGGTGAATGATCGGTTTTGGATATCAACTTACTCATCAGTGCGGCACCAGTCACCAACAAAGCGTTGCCCACCACATACCAGGGGATATAATAGCCAAGCTTGGGCATCAGTACGCCATTGAGGAGACAGCCGAAGACGATCATGCAGATCAACGGCAGGATACGGATTCCGCCCTGCAATGCATTGTCGCCCTTCGTGAACTGAAATATTAGGGGAGTGTAGAAGATGGACATCATCATGGATCCCGCCACTAGAAAGGCCTGAAGAGGTAAGAGCACGAGGTCCTTGGTCTTCATAAACTGCACGGGCATCATCCTTTCCTCGGGCGGCACGAATGGGTGGAAAATGGTGACGAGAACCACAGCGATGAACAAAACCACGGTCATGGCCCACAATTCGATTTCAGAACCGCTTTCCCAGGCAAAGAGGGTGCCACCAAAACTCCCAGCCATGCAGAAGCAGGCACAGAAGGCAGTAAACACGACGATGCCAACCCAATCCTGCATTCTCAGTTTCCTCTTGAGGGGCACGTCGGGCATGGCATTGATGCCGGGCAGGAGAAAGAGGAATCCTGGAAGGAAAATGGCGGCAATTGGGAGGTTGATGTAGAATCCCCAGCGCCAGGTTGCAGAGCTCTCGGCCAGCGAACCCCCGACGACAGGGCCAAGCACATTTCCGATGCCCCACACCGTCATGACCCCGGCGAGGTAGATCGGGCGCTCGATTGAAGTGGTTAAGACGCTGATATAAGTCAACGCTCCGACGTAGAGTCCACTGCCTCCAATACCGGCAATAACTCGCCCGATAATCAGCGCAGCCATGTTGGGCGCCGCGCCACAGATGGCGCTTCCGCCCTCAAATAAGAGGAGACTCGCAAGAAAGACCAGTTTCATGTTAAACATGCCAAAGGACTTTCCACTGCACCATAACATTAGCCAAGCCACTCGAGGAGTTAAGTGTTGGAAACCGGTGACTAACATTGGTAGAATGAGGGATTGGCCCAGGACGAAACTAACTCCAATCCATGCTAAATCCTCTTGGTGGCCGAAGGTCTCAACTATGGTGGGCTGGATAGTCGCAACCTTGGAAAAACCTCGTCAGATTGTATGTGTAATTGTATAGGTGCTGACTGACTTACAATGGTGTTGTCCAAAGCAAACAGCAGAACGGTGGACATGAGAGAGGCATACGCCAACGCCCACTGGTTTCAAGCCAACGTCAGCGAAAGCTCACGGTGGATAAGAGCAAACATTCGAGGGCAAAGAGGTAAAGATGAAAGGTCGGCCATCATAGTGCTCACCTTCCAGCCCGTGATAGCCCTTGGTAGATCCGAGTCCTTGTTCTCGCGTGCGTATGTGCCATGTTTTGTCTCGTCCATATCCTTTTCCGGTGGTTCAGTTTCTGAGTCGAAGGGACGTTCCGGGTTTAAAGCCTTGACGTCTTTCGTGCTGTTCTCGTAACTAGCCATAAGAATGCTGGTGTGGAAAAGGGGGATAAATCTGTCAGTACAAGTTCAACGGAACGGTCAAGCTTGATGAACGGGAGCAACCAAGCAGCTGAGGGTGGCACAAGATGACAGTCGTTGACGATGATTCTGAATTATATGGTCGAGAAATGATTATACAATGCAGCAATGTTCCCAGGTTAAATCCAAATCTCAATCGCTAAGCTCGCTGGTTCAGGGCACGTTGTCGGGGCACGTTTTGTCTACTGTTCGGTCATTTCTGGCCGATTGGCTGGGCAGTGTTGGCCGAGTCCACCACTTCTTACCAATCCTTCGGACTCGGCAAGCCGAGCCATTCATTCAGTATCAGAACAACGCTCAAAAGCGGCCGAAATTGTCAGATCGATGGCAAAGACCCCAATTGATGATTTGGGCTTACAATTGGATTGTAGTCTAATTTTCTCTTTCGAGGTAGGGTTGTGTGACACTCTACATGTTCCAGTTGGAAGAGAAGTATTTCACGGTTTGCCAATTGTTCTCTCTAAAAGTCGTATGGTAATATAGTTTTGTTTTATACCCCGTGAGGGATATTCAGTGTCAATGACTATGCAGAACCATGCCATCATCATCATGGGCCAACACCAGCTACAGTGCGTTCGGCCCCTGTCAATGCTCTGTGTACAATCCTCTATATTAGTGCCGCCAGAGCCTCGTCGATTGCTTAATCTGACTGTATCGTTATCTTCCAGAAGACAAAGGTGGAAAGCGCAGCCGCTGAGAGCATGACAACAAGCATTTGCCCAGGCATCCACGCCATCCGCGTAGTCGCCCATTTCGCAAGCATGGCCCCGACCACTCCCATCCAGATCACGAAGAATCCAGATTCAAACCACCTCTTACTCGTGCTCTCCTTCTTTGCACGCTCGGTACTGGATCGCATGGAATTTCCCCAAGTATCCGCCGTGAGCGTGATCAGGCTCCAGGCCTGCACAGCAGGCAAGGGAACATTGTAGAACAACAGACCAGGGATCATCCAGAGCACAGCCGCTGTGGACTGGCGGTCTGGGTTGCGCAAGAAGTTGTAGACAGCGATGCCGACGATACGCAGCCCGAAGTCGGGCATATTGAAGTACAGCAAGTTATGCTCCGTGAATAGGTACAGCAGGCATTGGACGAAGACGATGAGATGGGCCACCTCGCGCCGTAGGGCCGACATGAAGAGAAACGGGTGGCACTTGGCGTAGACGCTCGGCAAAAGCAGCGACTCAATGTGCTGTGCTCGAGCCCAGCGGACCTTACTCGGATGTAAGCAGATTTGAAACAGCCAGAGGGCGCAACGTGTGTTGGCATTGCTTGTTTCGATCTTGCACGTCAACGTACCTGTTGGCGAATCCAGCGCACGAGCGTCACTGGGCTTTCTGTCTCAGTCATGATGTCGCCAGCATATATGACGCGCCAGCCATTGAGGAGCAGGAGTGTTGTCAGATGACGGTCTTCGTTGACAATCTTGAATCGATCAGTCTCCTGGCATTCATTTGGGTCCAAAGGACATGGTAGACTAGAACCGGCGGATCATCCTCCGGGGAAGCAACTCACCATTCTCTTCCCAAACACCCGCTGGTTGTACCATCGGATCAGGATCGGACTGATTGCAGATAACCTGAACACTGCACTGGGACCACTCTGGCAGTCACTAACGGCCATCGAGCCCGGCATAGACCGTGTAAGATACAGCTCACACCAGTAGATCGTGGAAGCAAGCTTCGTGACTACGGTATCAGCAGCGTTGTGTACGACTAGCCCGGAGCTGGCGCCTCCAATCGTATGATCGCCGGCAACGGTGCTGATGGTCCCGTCGAGCGACTCTGGCAGCACGATAGTGTCCGAGTCAGAGGACCACACGAACTCAACGCCCAGCATGTCCGCCAGCACGATGGAGAACACCAGCACCGTGAACATGATGCCCTTCTTGTGCATGTGCCGCTGGTACACCAACAGTTGCTTTACGCCTTCTGGCCCGCTCAGGGGTCGATCCCCGAGCTGTTGTTCCAGCACGCGCCGCGCAACCTGCTTGCACCGCTCCATTGCGATAGTATTGATCTCATCTTCGTCTATGAGCTCGCCAAGCTTCCGCCTGCTCGTCTTCTCCGACGCCCGGACGGCATTGGCGATCTCGCCAAGGGGCTTGTCGACATGGATAACGCAGGATTGTGCGGGATAGACCTGGTTTTCCACATTTCAGCATCACCACCGCATACTTTGTTTGGGCTTTCTGACGGATGATCATCCTGGCTGTGTCCGGTTGTCGGTCTTGGGAAATTGTCGCACCTTCTTGAAAATGTCGATCATTTCCATATCGTCCGAGTCATGTCCGTCGATTCCAGCGAGTAGGAATTTGCACCCGACGGCTGTCTTGTAGCTCTGAAGGCACCGCGTCCATAGCGCTGGGTCCTCGCGCCATCCGACGATGGCGGCTATGGCTTCACTGCTTGCTGCCTCGCGCCGCGCCGAAGTAGTGAGGGCATGCTTCTCGACATCTTCCTTGTCCTTTGGGTGGGAGGCGGCCTGTCGAAAGGCTATGCGTCGTCCTTCGTTGTTGAAGCGGCAGTATTCGGCGAGAAGAATACTGATCAGAAGGTCAACTGTCGCTGGGTAGTAGGTGTTGAGAGCCGCCGCGCGGTAGAGGAGGAAAATGGCCACGCAGCCGATAAGGTTGAGAGCCTGGCGGCTCCAATGGACGTGAGGCTGGTATGCATCCATGATGAAGGAACAATTAAGGTTTGATCCCTTGAAAAAGATACCCTGAAGCTTGAATTAACTTTGGCATGACCTCAAATATGGACTGACCTAGTACCATCGACCGGAAACGAATTCCGAGCTGGCGTCAGCCTTAGAATGAATGCGCTCCACTTGCGATTACGAAAGCGAGAAGGGTTTGTCTGACGATGATTCCTGACGTGCACGCAACTATGTAAATACTATATATGGCCCCTGATTCCCCACTGAACTGATGAAAATAACTGGGACGCGATGTGCATGAGGTGTGCAGAACAATCTGCTAGCATCCCACCTGTATCTTCGACTCCTGGTGGTCGGTGACCTAGACGAGAACCACATATCGAAGACCTCGACCCGAATCGACCACACACACGCCGCCGCACAAACAAATCGGCCCTTCGGCACTGACTCCTTTGTCCCGTGTCGTCATCTATCTGCCCAAAACAATATGTCTCTCGTTTCACGAGCCACTTGTCAGTACAAGATCGAGTCATGCCATGTGCGCCGGGCATTATGATGTCTCCGCTGCCCCACCCGCATCAAAACGGCTCAGGACTTGGCCGTCAACGCACCGGTGCAATACGATCAGTCAACCTTCTCGGGCGTCCTCCTCGTCATTTCCTCCTCACGATAGGACGACAATGTCTATGAGGAGAGTGTACAGAGACAATCGTCAGGTACCACCTGTTATTGCGCTTGTCACAATATGTCTGCTCTGGTGGTTCATAGATCCATCCGCCAGGTACAACGTACATTTGCGGAAGGGCACAGTCCTGCCCGCTGAGGGCGGAAGCAATGAGGGCGTTGCACTTTCACCCCTGAATGATGTTATACAGTCGCAGAGTCCAGCCGGGGACGAGGCAACAATTTTGAAGGATGATGACGTCCTGCTCATACTAAAAACGGGATCAACAGTGCTCTGGAGGAGACTGCCCATCCATCTCTCTACGACTCTCGCACCAAATCGCATCAAACCTAATGGCACGGTCATATACTCAGACGCAGAAGCCAAGATAGGCAACCACAACGTTATCGACATCCTGGCGCAGTTGCCCAAATCCGTGAAGGACTCGCCAGCCTTCGAGCTGTACCACGCCGTCCGAGACTGGGATGAGACCAACTACTACCTGGAGCAGACCGGCCTACCCGGTGACGTCGATTTCCAAGAAGGTCCCCCGGGAGGCTGGCGGCTGGACAAGTACAAATTCCTCCCTCTGATGCAGCATGCCGGGAAGGAATGGCCGCACGTAAAGTGGTACATATACACAGAGGACGACACGTACCTATTTCTGCCAAACATCCTATTATACCTGTCCGAGTTCGACCACAAGCAGAGCCACTACATAGGTGGGCTTGGTGAGAAGCTGGGTACGACCTTCGCTCACGGCGGTTCTGGTTTCGCGCTCTCCCGTGGCGCATGGGAGAAATCTTTTGGTCGAGGCGGGGACCTAGTCACCAAGTACCAGGACTTTGTGGAAGAGGCTTGTTGCGGCGACTACGCCTTAGGCAAGGTTCTCAATGACTACGATGTCTGGTTTGGGGATGGCAAGGACGATAGGGCAGATGGCGGCTCGTGGGGCTTCAATGGACTGCCTCATTGGAAGATCGAGTTTTCCCGGGAGAATTGGTGTAAGCCGGTCCTCACGTGGCATCACGCCCACAACCGTGACATGGCTCGGTATTATGAACTAGAGCAATCCTGGGACTTCAGTGTGAGTTCACATGATGTTTTCTGAAGGCTCTTTCGCTTACGGGTCACGTAGTTGTGCTGACAAAATCACGTGTCTTAGCAACCCCTCAATTATGGCGACTTTTACGCGCATATGATTGCACCATCCCTGGCTAAGCGAAAGATATGGTGGGAAAATCTTTCAAGCCGATACGAGGTCCACTCCACATCCTCGGACTCAGCCCCTCGACCCCAGGGAGATTTTGATATAGGACTGTGGGCGAAGGCGTGGGAATCCGCAGACAGTTGTGAGGCGGCTTGCAAAGGATGGTCCGAGTGTGTTCAATGGTACTACTATGGAGACGATTGCAAGATGGATGATAGAGTGTTTCTAGGACATGGGTATCCCGAGGGAATGCGATATAGAAAGGATAAGCTCGAGTCTGTCAGCGGGTGGTTGACCGAGAGAGTGGAAGCTTGGAAATGTAATTAACACTCCGGCTAGGAGATTTCTGATGTTGCATACAAAATCGCCCCCTGCATGATGGACAGCGCTACTACGTAGTCGGCGACCAGAGGCGAGTGCGAAAGTCATGTACACATGTATTTCTTCAGAACATCTAACCTCCTTTGCTATGTACAATTCATGGCGACTTACAAAGTCGACCCGAGAATTAACCGAAACTCATTTACAATTTGAATAGTCACAGCTTGACCCGACACACCTAACTATCATTTTCTGTTATCATCCGTCAGACTAAATGGCACCAGCGGCAGCCTCCGCATCATCCGGGCTCTCCTGGGAGAGAGCTGCCAAGATCGAGGCAACATCCTCCTGGCGCTTTTCCGTATCGGGCTCCACAGCAGATTGGGCAGCTGCAGCGTCGTCAGGAGACTCTGTTTGCAGAGCGGCAAGGATCGCGGCGACATCATCGTCACGCTTCTTGGTGTCGGGCTCGACAGCATCCTGAGCCGCGGCGGCATCCTTCAGGGCCAAAAGTCAGTCAAGACCATTTCCGAACAAGCAGACGAAAGCCAACAACACTCACCTCGGGGCTCTCAGTTTGGAGCGCAGCAAGAATGCTAGCGACATCATCGTCACGGCGGCCGAGACCCTTCGCGGCTTCCGCGTCCTGCAGCGAGATATGTCAGCATGCTTCATATGAGATAGGAGGGGAGCTGCGTGTGCGCTGTTCGGTGCTACATACCTCTGGGCTGTTTTGTCCCAGGTCGGACAGAATCTGTGCGACGCCTTGATCCTGGCGTTGGTCTTCGGAGACCATCTGAACGGCGTTGGCGTCATCTGGGCTATTTTCCTTTAGGGCAGCGAGAGCCTTGTCGCCCTCCTCAACCTGCGGGTTCAAGGGGCTGGCGACAGCCAGGATGGCAAAAGAGATGACGACGAAGGAGCGCATGTTGAATTCGGGTATAGGTTACACGAGATGGAGAAAACGTCGGTATATACAAATGTGGTTGAAAAATATTTACAGGAGAAGTGGCCGGCACACCACAGAGAGGAAACGGGATGGACAATGTCGAGGGCGACGTCGTGGGTTTTTAAAGGGGCCTTAACTCGCCGTGTTACCCACGCGTGTGCGAGGATGTTCAGAAAACCTCAATCAATTCGTCCAAGTCCCGGCATCATATATCTCGTCTGAACTTCATCCCGAAATGCGATTTGAGAATCTCTTGGCCCCATACGATTAGTGCGAAACGAAGCTGGTCTCGGGTCGCCAAGGCCCGTGATGCATCGCCCGGGTCGTCCCAACATTGTTCAAATGCTTAATCGGCCTTTACTTGGCTAGGCAGATTTGGGCATTTAGTGCTGAGCCTCAACACCAAGCATGAGTGGGATGTCGCAGAACCTGGCCCAATCAGGGCACAGCTGAAGACATAAATGCCTTGCCCTAGGTATGAGAATCCTCGTTTGGAACGTTCTCATGCAACTTCAGCAGTCTCTACAAGTCTGACCCAGGCCATGCACTTGAGACCAGGCATTGTGTTCAAGATGTTTCGGATCTTCGCTAGACGGGAGCAGCCGGATTGGCGCGGGATGGGCACCAGGACAGTGGGCTCCCCGCCTACTCTGACCTTCCTCGGAAGTCATTCCCGAGATGTGGCTGTAACAGCTGAACAGGCCCCGACATTGCCGATATCTTTCCTAATACGCTTGACGGACATGTATAGTCACTCGGACAATTAACATCCAATGCACGATGACCTCGGTACCTAGGTAGGGTTAAGGCCTTTGTATGTGACGTTGAACGCAAGTCGTGCTGCTCTCACCTCCCCGATAAGCACTGGGAAGCTCCATATCTGTCAGCTACAGTGCTACCGTACCTAGGTGGTCCAATCCCTCTCACTTGAGCGTTTATACAACAGTGGGTTTATTGGCAACACCTTTCCATGCCCACCGCATGTGAAGATGAGCACCGGTTCTTGGGGCACAGTACAGTATGGTACTGGAAAACTATTTCCAGACCTCGACTTTACCTGCCTCTTCATCATTCTTGTAAGTCAATCTCTGCTGCCAGTGCTTACCACAAATACCTTGCACGTCGCCCAAAGCTTGGTTACCACAAAGTGCTCTGTGCAGTAGACAATGGAAGTCGTAGACGGTGGAAATCAGGTTGCCACCCAACAGAGTTGTCGCACGTCTTCAAGACAACCAAGCAACAGATGTTGTGTTGCTCTTTCGCCTTGGGGTTTTGTTACGTTCTGTTCCTTTTCAATCGATCGCTATTTCGCTACTTTGCCCCGTAGCACTTATATTCTGAACCCGGGAACATGAAAAGGTGGTCACCCTTAGCAGTGCTCTCACGTGTTACCATTTCACCGACCAATATGAATGAATACATGTTCAATTCGCATTCAGGATATAGGATGTCTGAGATATGTACAAATCTTGCGACGCTAAAGTTCAAGTAGGTTCTCTCATGACTGTACGACCACAGCCTAGTTCTCGGTGCACAGGCTCGGGTATCCAATCTCCGGGTCAGGAGCTCCCTGGGCGAGACAGAAGGTGTATGTGTCCGTGGCCTTGTCGTAGGCATAGCTGACACCTGCAATATCCCCAGCAACGGTCTTAAGGATGATGGGTTAGTCACCATAAAACAGAGAATGCGGCATATTGAAGTGTCAACTCACATAGTACAGAGGGATGCCGGTAAGAGAAGTGCAATGACCTGAGGCGGTGTTTGAGGCGGACTGCTCTGTTATGTCTCCCTGGGGGCCGACGACGGCAGACTCGATCTGTGCTTGTGAGACATCGCCGTTGGTACCGTCATCCTTCAAGCAGGTGATGCTAGAAGGGAAGCCCTTGAGAGTCTGGGCAGAAGCCACGGCGCCAAGAGCCAGGATAAGAGTGGTTGCTTGGGCGAGCATTTTGTAAGGCGTTCTCGAGCAAGTGGGGCTTTGGTTTCTTTGGGGATGGAAAAGACTGGCTGCGATCTTCGAAAGTGTGGCGATGAAGGTGTCAGTGAGTGGACGTTCTTGGGCATTGGCTCTGGCAGTTTATATCCCCCGTCAGATTTTCAACGCCTTTATTGGAGGGAGTCAATTAGCTTGGCAGTTTTGGCGGCCCCGGTGCCTTGCAGCGCCCCTGAGCTTGGCGCCTAGGCAGGCCGCACTTCCAACCGCGGACCGCGCGCGCATCTACATCAAACGACCAACGACATGGGGCCAAGGCGTGGAGCTTGCACGATCGTGTAAATACGGAGCATGCGACGATGCCGAGGACGGGGTTCGCATGTTAGTTGCCAAGGCTAGCAAGGCATTTTAACCTCGCCTAGCTTTTCTGACAGGCCGGGGCTAGTGGGAGATAGATTGGGTCTATTTATCTGGCCTTGGAGGCAATGGCAGGATTGCTGGATAGGGACCATTAACGTCGAGAACGTCCTTTAGGTTGAAGCCACCGAGGGCAAGTATATTAAGGCACGTGGAGTAAAGTTAACTTCGAGCTAGCCCCTGGGAGCGCTGTCAAGCCATGAGTCAGCTCATACCAGTTGACATCTATTAGCTCTTGAGTCAAGCCTTGTAGGGCACCCAATTAGCAGCTTGTTTCAATTTGCCTCCCATGGCGTGCTTCGTTGTCTTGACAGCGTGGAAAGATGACCAGGTCTATAGTGCTCACATATTTCTCACTTGATCTACAATCGAACAACATAACACCCCCGAAAATTCGTAGTTGCGGCCAATTCCTACCAACATCAGCCAGGCCACGAGGAAAGTGATGCGGGTCCATGTATTGACTAGCATAAAACTGTCAAGGTGGGCGGGCTGTGTTTGCTGCGTTGCCTTGTGTTACACTGCACTGGCAGAATTGAAAGCTGATTCTCTCGCAGCTGATTCACTCTTTATGTTTGTGTAATGAAGTAGCAATTTTCCATGATAGCTCATAACAAGCAACTCTAGGAGCCGAAGCTTCCAGGGCACAGGGCCAGGAAGACTCCGATATGCTTGTACTGCGTAGATGTTCTTATCAATCAACAAGAACACAAATGGTTCTCAACTCACCCCGTGACAACGTAGATGGCGGGTATGCCAACATGAGAATCAAGGCTTAAGGAGAAAAGGTCGAAGTCGGCACGGACCGCACGGGTCCTCTCCATGACACCGGGACAAAGCTCCTCATGCTGCGTGACTGGGAAGCCTTCTCAAAACCAATGTCCTTAGCCCAGATGGGACCGACTGGCATCAATTGCATAGACAATTTGAGCGTGAGTAAATTCTGTGACAGACGTGGACAGTAGATTCACCGGAACCAGCCCCAATGGCCCGACATGCTCCGCATCTAGATCTCGGAGGTTCATTATTCCTAGGCAAAACGAAAATCTGGCGTAGCCCATAGATTGCGAGCCCAAAACGCGCGCGAGACCAAAGGATTGTGTTGCTCGTGACCTGTGAACTTCTGTTGTGACATCAGGGTGGGACTGCACCGATCATTCAGGGTCTAATTTTAGTGCTGCGTTGCTGCTGGGCTCGGAGCGGAGCGGAACGGAACGGGTAACCAAGTACCTGGGTACATTATGTAGGTAAGTACTTTCTAAGGTTTTCAGCTTCTCACCATCGGACCAACCTCACCCCTTTCTTACCCTATTGATTCCTCACCAGTGCGTCCAGGTGATTCTCAAGCGACATAAATACGATGGTCCTCCTTCAAAATCTTTATGCTACCGGCCCGTCTTCTAGAATACCGTGTTATGTTAATTGAAGAGCTCCTGAGACTTGAAGCATAAGCAGTCGGCCATGTCAACCCCGTCACCGACGCTGGTCTTCTTGCCAGGCGCGTGGCACAAGCCTGCCTGTTTCGACAAGATCATCAACATTCTGCAAGGTAGTTACAAGCTCAAATGCGTCTCGGTCACGTTACCATCGACCACCGGCAACCCGGCCGCCACCTTTAAAGATGACATCGATGTCGCCTGCGAGGCTATATCCAAAGAGACAACTCAAGGACGCAATGTTGTCATCGTCGCCCATTCTTACGGTGGCATGGTGGGCAATAGCGCCATCAAAGGTTTCGCGAAGCCACTAGACACCGTCACTCAGGGAAGTGGGACTTCGTCCGCCCAGGCACAAATGGGCCATGTCGTGGGCCTCATTCTCATCGCGTCCGGCTTTACCTTTACGGGACTCACCTTCATGGATCTTTTCTTCGGAAAACCACCACCGTTCTGGCGAGTCAATAGCACAACCGGCTATGCTGAGCTCACTGCGCCTCCGCGTGAGCTCTTCTATCACGACGTACCGGCAGACGAAGCAGAATACTGGGTATCACAGCTCACCAGCCAGAGCCTCAAGTCGCTCTTTGAAGGGGGCGAATTCGCCTACGCCGGTTGGAGGGACGTGCCCGTGTGGTATCTAGGTACCATCGAAGACCGTGGCCAGCCCGTGGTGGCGCAGCGCATGCAAATCGGCATGGCTAGGGAGATGGGCGCTCATGTGCAACATAGGGAGTTGCGGTCGAGCCACTCGCCGTTTTTGAGCCGTCCCGAACAGACCGCCGGGATCGTGTTTGAAGCCGTTGGGGCGTTCACTGGGCACCCTGTAGCAACAGCAAAGAGCCCAGACAAACAAGTAGGCGGTGACGGCGAGGTGCTAACAGCGGTCAGATTGTGGGACCCTCTCTCTTGGTACAGGTACGGGCTACCTTTGGCGTTTGGACACCTTATTGGGAGGTGTGTAATTATCTTCCGCTGGTGCAGGAGGCTGTGGCGGTGATTCTCTTACAACGTCAGAGCCAAATGAGGTCGATGTACATCATGTGTCCAAATGCTAAGGCATACAAGAGCTAAAGACGTGCAGTTGAGATGGTAACTGTACCCCTTATGTCCCTAAGAAACGTCCCCTCTCATTCTAAGTTTTCTTTGGACCTTGGAATATATTTAGTCCTACAATTATTAACCCTTGTACTCGGCTAATGCTTGGAGACCCGTGGTGCCGTCACTGTCTGGTCCTTCATTTTGGCTGTATGGACAGCTGCTTCGCTTTTGAAGTTGCAGGGTGAGTTTTACACGCCCACTTGCTATCGAAATCCTCACTCTTTGGCTCACCTTGTGAGACTTTCTTCCCACAAGTCCGGAGAATGTTGGCCACATCAGTGATGCCGTATTCTGTCGCACAATCGAGCGCTGTCGCACCTGTGTGGTCTTTGCAATGCATATCCGCACCACGGTCAAGCAAGATCTTGACAATAGGGCCATTATCATCTCGGTGAACGGCCAGGTGCAAGGCGGTGCGCCCGAGGCTGTCTCTTTGTCTCAACAGACGTCGTGCTTTGAGCTTGTTTGTCCATCGTTTTCTAAGGAGGTGCTCCACGAGGGGCGTAAATCCGTGATAGGTTGCATGATGAAGCACCGGAACATCTTGTGTCAAGAGACCTTTGGAGACCTCGTGAGCCAGCACACCACGTATGGGGGAATCGTCCTCGAAAAGCTGTGTATTGCTGTTGACGATTTCCAACATCAGGCCATTAGACTTCCTCATATGATCTGCCCAGAACGTCCTGGCATAGTCCGAAAGAACTGTCGGTGTGCTCGTGTCGTATTGAACGTCATTATATGTGGCCGGTCTGCTTTTGCGCCGATGATAATTGCGTACTCCAGGATGAGCGGCGCTTCCCAAATTCCTGATACAGATACCGGCGATCAGCCTATGTGCTTCCTCAGTATTGAACGGGTTCAACTCGACGCAGTCTTTGAAGAAAGATGGAGAGGACTCGAGCCGCCCCAGCAGGTACTCTCTGGCGCTGTTGTGGCTCAATTGGACTATGTCGTTAGGGGCTACTATGAGAAGCTGCCCACAATGGTTCAAGCAATCTCGCAGTGTGTCTGCATCCGTAAGGCCAAGACGCCTCTCGTCCAATGCCTCAAGGAGTTCCGCCAACGACAATGGCCGGGATGCGAGGGTGACCCATAGCAGAACTTTGGTTGATAGCTCTCGCCATCCGTGGGGGATCTGCATAACCATCCATTCGTACATAGCGTTCAATGTAGATGGAAGCCGGCTCAAATGCTCCCACGCCTCGACACGGGATGTTGAATCTAACTCTTTGATGGCCATAGAGACCCAAAGGAAGTTTCCCAGCGAGTGCTGGGACAGGTAATCCTTGATTGAGGCGCAGAGCTCGGCTGAGTATCCTTTCCTGTCTGGGCCGCCCATTGCGTCGACTTGTTGAGCGATGTACCGTTGGACGTCAGCAGAAACAGCTTGTGCATGTTTTGGTTCTTCGAGGTCCAGTTGTAGGCAGCGCCCAGCAAATGCGTCTCGCAGGCCGGGCGTCTCTCTGCTCAAGACCATGACTTTTAGCCGCCCTTTAAGCTCCTCGTCCTCGCTTAGTCTGGCAAGCCTAAGTAAAAGCCTGCGAATTGAGTTTGATTCACACTCGTCCAGGCCATCCACGATGACAAAGTCCACTGGACCTTGATGATCCGTCATGGGGTCGACTGCCTGACCAGTTGCGTCCTGAGCGGGAATCCCCAGGATTATTGCTCTCAAGGCCATCCAAAGCATGTCGAAAGACCAATCTTGGAAGGTGTGCCTGCGATGTTGCTCGTATATCTGTTGGACGTGGCACGCCAAGTCTGGTCGTTGACGAAGTGCCTGGAACAAAAGCGCCCGCAGAATTCCTGTCTCAGAACTTTTTTCCGTATTAGATGCCCTGCAGAAGAAACACAGGACCAATTCCTTCCTCGCGAGACATGATAGGGAGGTGCCTCGTTGACCCGCGACATCGCCCAGGTACCTGGAAATATAGATCGACATCATCGTTTTCCCAAAGCCTGGACCTCCACATATCCATAGAAGATCCATCGACTCACAGCCTCCCCGTCCCCAATTTGTAAACTCAGTAGCGGAAAGTATCCAGCTGCAAGTATCGTTGGCGATCGCGCCGTCCAACCGCATCAGTTCCTCTGTGTCATGATGCGGGTCTGCCGTGTATAAGGTGTGCATACAAGCCGCTCTGAGTTGGGTAGATTGATCGTCTTCAATTACAGGATCTTTCGGTATTCGTGTTATGCCCGGGCTTCGCGTGGGAGTTGAGCTGTGAGTTTGACTCGACATGGTTTCTGCAGCATCCCAATCAATACAGATACCTGGATTATTCTGGTATGCCAAATTCAAGTCTCAAGTAATAAATGGCACATTCCAATGGTATGATGAGTAATAAAAACTTGTATGGTTGAGGACTTCAGCATTTATCAGGTACCACTGACAGGATGAGCGACAATGCAGAGGCTGTGCGAGGAATACGAGGACGCCAGAGACCGACGTCATTCTGCTTACTCTGCAGCCAGCATCACGAGACGCATCGTACACGAGTTCCCACATGTTGATTTTTTAAGGCATTGGTGGAAGAGATTGGTTACCTTTCTATAAATAACGTGCATCACCGAGGAATGCGTGGCACAACTTGAAGGCGGGTCGAACTCCCTTGCTAGGTACTCGCAGCCCTGCCGAGTATCGTATTCGCAATCCTGCCCCCCCTGGCAGGCAGCGACTCTCATAGCATGTAAAGGAACACCACGTTACTGGTTCGAAGGCGCGACGTCACGCACAATTAGAGAGGCAATGCTAACCACATGCGTTTCAAAATTCTTATGACTCGACGCGACTTGGAATGGACCACCAATGAAGCATGCATGGCACATGCAGGGAATTCGAGGGGCGAGGGCAGCCGTCTATATAGAGATCTTTCCTAGTTCACGTGCAAAACGCTAGTAATCTGGGAGGATACCCTAAATAGTAAGCCATCCTTGGGCTCCCTACTATCCCGTAGCCCACAGGCGGCCTTCAGACGGCGTACGCACCAACACACACTCCGTCATGCTGCAGGGCACCCAGGAAATGACGGCGACGCCATGTCTTTGACTTGAGCCTTTAGTTCCAGCACGGAAGCGAGCCCTTCATGTCGACGAAACACTGCGCCCCCCCCGGATGGGGACATGTCTTGTCACCTGGTCTTCCTTAGTCCGAGACTTCCAAGTCCGTCGTGGGATCAATATTTACGTCGTTGCACGTATGTATTTGCGACTACAAAATCAGAGTATGAACATACGTACGAGAACTAGATAGTCTAAAGAGCTCGCCTGGCAATCTGCTCCAAATCCCTCTTCCTCTTCTGTTGTCGTTGCGCCGCCAGTACCCTGTTCATCTTCCTGCTCGTCATAGTCGCGAACGGGTGGAGGGCCATAGACCCACCGATGTCCGCACCAGCAACAGCCTTGCCCGCAGTCTGAGCCCCAACAGGCAAATCAGGCACATGTGTCGTTGTATTATAAATAGCCCCCGGCGGTGTGACAGTGTTTTGGATGGTCCCAGGCCCCTCGCGGAACTCACTCGTCGGCGTACCTTTCGTGATCATGTTCCCACCCCTGACCATGGGCGTCGTCCCCGTCGCAATATCCATCCCCGCCGTAGCACGCTGCTGGATCAGCAACGCCGCATCGGGAGCATTGAACGCCGAGAAATGGCCCGCGAAAAACACTCTCGTGAAGCTGAATTGGTCCGCCTGCCTCGTCTGGCCGGGGACCTGCCCGTCCAGCAGGGCGGACATGTTGACGAAGCCGGCCTGTGCCCACGCCGCCGCCACCTCGGGCGTCTGCGCCGCAACGTTATCGGCCACCATCTGCGCGCCGATCATGTTGCTGTCGTAGTCGGCGTCGCCCGTGAAAAACGCCACCGTCACACCCTCGCTGAGGAGCCGCGACGTGGAGTCCGTGATAAGCTTGCCCGTCCGCGAGTCGTCGCCCGTGCCTGCGAAGGCAGTGCCCACCTGGACGGATGCCGGGGTGAAGTTTGTGGACGCGCCGATGGCGGCTTGGACCGAGGCCTGGTTGAGGTATGCGACGTAGAACATGGGAGGGAACGGGCTCGGGAGCAGCTGGCGGATGTCATCTTCCGAGCGCAGGGCATTGACATCGAAGAATTGCTCCACGTTTGTCACGCAGAAATCGTCGGCTGCGGAGCAGACCTCGTTGATGTTTGCCGGTGGTGGGTCAGCGTTGCAAGCTGCCTGTTGTTGTTGGCATCCATTGGGGCCCCAGACATTGTTGAACAGCTGAGTTTGGGCTGTTTCATTGTATGGAGCCAGATCATACGGGTTTCCTGGTGTGACCGTGTAGTTGAAGTACGCTGCGAATTGCACACGTGTATCGAAGAAGCCGTCCTCTATTGTAACGGACTTTAGGGGGATCTGGATTGCGCCAGTGTTGTTCTGCTTGTTCTGCTGGACGATATGATCTGCGAACACAGGGACATAGTGACCGCCATAAGATTGTCCGTTTATATGGACCCCGTTGGCACTGTACTGGGGGAAAGCGCCCATGAAGCCCTGCATCGTCTTGTAGAAGACGGCTGCAGCATCCACAGTCGAGTTGGATGTCAATGTGAGATCAGGAGACGAGAACGTCCCACAGCCAGGGTCGGCGGTGGTGCAGTTGTCCGTGGGCGTGATGACGAAGGTATCGGGGTTCTGCGAAGCCTTCGTCAGGGTGGTGAAGGAGAAGCCTACTGTGGCCGGCTGGTCGATGAAGACAACATTGCTGTTCTGCGTGAACGACAGTGGGTTGTTGATGACGTTCCCCGCAGCGTCGATAGTGCATGGGCCCATCTAGTTGGAAGTAAGCCTTCCTAGTCATTATGACTGTATAATCTATTGTGAGTATCAAGATTTCCAACTCACCTCACTGAACAGGCCGTTCATCGACGACGCCCCCGGTCCCCCATCGAGTCTCACTGTCAGCGGTGCAGCATTTGGATTTCCATTTCTTGCCTCGAACATCCAAAAGTACATGTGCTGTGTCTCGCTGACATCCACATATCCGGCAAAGCTTTTGACGTTGGCATTGGTTTCGCAGATCCCATTTGGGACCTCTTTAAATCGGACTGGTATGCCAGTCGTCGTGTTTGCTGTCTTGAGATCCGTGGGTGCCGCTACAAACTGGCCCAAGGCTTTGCCAACAATTGCATAAAAGACGGTATTAATAGATGGACGCATCTTGGAGGAAATGAACGTGAACGTAAAGAGCGATTGCTGTCCGGCGCGTCAACGCGCAGTGAACTGACGACCTGTTAGTCAATGTTGCCCGAACACATTGCACAGAATGTGATGAGAGGTCGAGAATGCAACACTAGTGCTTAGTCGAGATAATAAAGGGATCGTAAGCATCATGTTCCGACAACCAGGAATCGCATAACAAGGGGCTCGCGGGTACTCCCTTGCCTTGGATGCTTCGGCCGCTTGATACAAGCTTAAAGGTTAAAAGCCCACGCTCTGTTCGGAGCCAATCGGCATGCAGAACATGAAGCAAGAATGCAGTAGCAGGACGTTCTCTGGGTGAGGTGCGCAAGCATTGAGTTCTAGCCCCTAGTTACACCCACTTCGGATGAAACGCCAGATAGGATTGAGCCGATGTCTAAATCACTACCCAGCTGCTTCACCACCACCACCCAGCCTCTGCATCGCCTCAATGCCTAAGTCGCTTTAAAATTTGCAAGTTTCCAACCCAGCAACAAATGTCTTCCCCATGCATGGCGGAGATGGTGCATATTCCATGAGACCGAGCAGTTGTTTTCTATGGATTGTTTCAAGTTGCCGAATACGAATCCCATGTCATTAGGCTAGACCGCGCTTGTTATCGCTGAGTGTTAATGATCCTCACTGGCAGTTCACTGATCGACTGATCGTCGAGCTTAAATGGTTGGTTGGTTGCAGATGAACGCAAATCGTAAAATGTGCGCAGTAAGAGGGACCCAATCGACGATAGTGTCGTCAGATGTTGAAACAAATCGTTTTGAATAGCCGAAGTTATTCCCAACTTTATCCACCAGCACCCCCACCAGTAAACTCCCATTTCCCGGCAGAAGCGTGGGAATTCCAGGTTTGAGTTCGGATGTCATTGATATTTGGATGCTCAGCCTGAGTTTCCGACCTCCTGCGCCGTGGTTTCCACCGCCGGTTGACTGCTGATGAGAGCTCCGGAAATAACAAATGTTGGCATTGGTGCCACCGCTCGGGCCCGAAGGTTCCGGAGTCGTGCTCAGGCAACACCAGGTAATTCACACAAGAAATCGAAGACCACAACCCAGGCCGCAGTGCGTTGTTGCACAGTCCTGTCGGGCCGGTGGAGACGTGGCTCACGCAGCCGAGAGTCCACAGCGCAATCGATGGGGACCTGAAAACACAGCTCATCTCCGGGGGAAGGGATTGCAGAATTTAAAAAAGAATGTTCAAGTGGGCCACACTGAGATCTGACGGGCAGATCCTGGGTTTGGTATTGCAGATCTCCCGCCAGAGTGCGCAACGCAGACTGCTGTCGTCGCCCTCAACCCGGCTTGATTGAGTCAGGTACTCAATTGAGAGAGTAAGGGGCACCGTGGAGGGGACAAGGCGTTTTTCAAGGTGCATGTGGGTACGCAATATACTGACGAAAAGTATTTTCGGCAGTGGTTTGCAGCGCGGAGCACCCTCGCAAATACGCGTAGTCGTGGTCAAAGCCACCATATGGGGTTCCTACCGAACAGGTAGTTAATCGGCACGTTCTGCAACATACGATATCATTCAAGTTGTACGATTAATTCCACTCGACATGATAGCACCCACTCCAGCTGATTATCGGGGTTGTGCACTCCTTTGGTTTTGCTTCGTCGTCTTTGCTCTGGGTCAAGAGACTACTACGAACTACAGCCTTACCACATGTGGAGTAAGATCGTCACAAAGATGAGTGAAAACAGTCGAGTGGCAGGATACTAACTTTCAAGTCAGGCGCAATGCCTCGGCCTAGCTCTATCCCAGGTGGGCTGCCAGTCCACCCCGGATTCCTGTCGTTGTGAGCACCAGACCATGGTCATCGCAAGCAGCTGTTCGAATACCAACTGCGCAATGGCAGATACGCTCCGTAACTCATTCGCCGCTCCATCATGACAGAGAAGCCGAAGCATGAGCTGACGGATTGTTCTAGGTCTTTTCAAAGACCAAGCCAGTGCTTGTGATCTTCCACACGAAGACTCGTCAAAGACGTCGATTGTAGCCGGCATCATCAGCGCCGTTTTCCTGTCGGCACTGACAGTCATCCGACTTGCTGGAAAACGGGCGGTGAGAGCGTGGTGGCTCGACGACGTGCTTGTAAGCATCAGCTTCGTCCTCGCCCTGGTCACCATTGGGATCTCGATATACAGTAAGTGACATGTACCAAGACACATTTGTTGCGTTCACACACTCAGCAGATACAACTTGGAAGTGTCATACTGTGGCCTTGGCAGGCACATGTGGGACCTCCAAGATGGACAAGTGATTCATGTCCTAGAGTCCATGTTTATTGCGACGGCGATATACCCCGTTCTCATGGCTCTGATCAAGATCTCTCTTGTTCTGCTATACCTTGGCATTTTCCCGTCCAAGGGCTTTCACACCGCAGCATGGACGGTGGTAGGGTTCATCGCCATCTCTGGACTTGCCATGGAGCTCTTCGCCATCTTTACATGCAGTCCAGTCCAGTACGCCTGGAACAAGGATACGAAGCCGGGCTATTGCATCTCGGAGGTTTATCCCAGTGGAATGGGTGCAATCGTGGGTGTTGTCCAAGATGTTGCTGTGGTGGTGCTGCCGGCGATCCAAGTGCGAAGATTGCAGATGAAGAAAAGGCAGAAAGTCCTTGTCATGGCCTTGTTCTGTCTGGGAGCTCTGTAAGTACCTGCCCCTTGCCGCATCAAAGTGCCCACCACAAAGACTGACACAGCCCCTCGGAAGTGGCTGTCTTGCCGCCATCGCACGCCTCATCTCCATCACTGAGAATCGTGACATCATCGACCCAACATGGCAGTACGCAAGCATGGGGGCATGGTCGGGGATCGAGCTGGTGGTCGTTTACATGGGCGCGTGCCTTCCACTGATGCGTGGCTTCCTCGGCCTCGTCTGGCCAGCCAAGTTCGGACAACCGAAGCAGGAGCGCCACACGGCAGGCCCGCCGGTCGACCACTCGGGCAACTCGGCCCAACCAGGACTGACCCACGAGATGAGCCAGTTGGAGCATCCTGCCTCACAACCTCATCGGGGAAGGAGCGAATGGGATCAGGAGTCGTCAGACTCCACGGATAGAGAGGCACAGACCTCACATGATTATATTTCTGGCAGGCGTTGATGACCTCCAGATTCGTCGTGCGAGAGACGTCAACAGCATCATCAGAGAGATCTCTTCGATATTGACCCACAATTCACTGTCGTTGTTCCGACTGCTGTGCGTCCACGCCCGAGAAGAGTTGGAACTGTTTTGTCCACAAGTGGCGAGGGCGATGTTTGACATTATCCTCAGCACTTGCCGATGCGGCCAACCGCAAGCCAGAACGGCAAGAGCGACCTCCTAAGCCCCAGCGGAAACCAAGGACGGTGGACTCCGTCCAAGATCTCGTTGTAAACAAGCAATTCGGGTTTCCCACATGCTTCTTGTCGCCTTTCGCCTCCGACCTCCGTCTTTGCTTGTCCAGATACCGCTCACCCTCGTCGCCGAAGTCGCATTCATACCATCGTTGAAGCATCCATTGACTTGCATACCATCGGCTTAAAAACCCTCAGGCTATTTGTTCCGCGGCAATCATTCTTGTAGCATCATGGCACCCAGCAATGTCGGCTTGTGCCAAATGCTCATTCTCCTCGGCCACGCTTTCATCCCCATCATCGCAGATACCACGACGGGCTTTGGCACAAGCACAGGCAGCGGTACTGGCACCGGCACCAACTCAGGCACTGGCACCAATTCAGGCAGCGGCAGCTTCTCCGTCCCTGGCTCGAGTGTAAGCATTCCCACGACTGCAATTCCGGCGCCAACTGTGCCCCTCCCGACTTTGCCGACCCTCGTGCCTCCTGGAACTACGGTGGTGTCGTCGACTCCGTCGAGCGGCGTTTCAAGCAGCCCCAGCCAGTCCAATCCTGGTGGCACGGGGACTCCGAGTCAGACTTCCACGGTGACTACGACGTCTTCGACTTCGAGCTCGCCCTCTACGGCTCCTTCAGGCACCGTCGTCCCCACTCCTGGTCCTACGGCCACCGCAACGTCTCCTAGCAGCTCCTCCTCCTCCACCCAGAGCTCGACCACAACAAGCTTCGTCTCGACATCTATTGTCGTGGTAACGGCCTACGCTACTGTCACAAGGATCAAATACTCCACAGTCACCGAGGACGTCGGACCTCCCACGGCCTTCCCGCCAGCCGTTCCTGTGGGATGCTACAATGAGGGCCCAAGAGGTCGGGCTCTACCAGACTTCTTCTTCGAAGACGACCTCCTGATGTCCATCGAGAAGTGCGTAGGGCTATGCTCCAACTACACGTTCCTCGGGCTAGAATATGGCACGCAGTGCTGGTGCAGCGACTCCATCCACAACGGCGCTTTCCCCGTCGACAACGCACAGTGCGACACCGTGTGCGCTGGCAACGCGCGGGAGATCTGTGGCGGCGACAGCACGCTCTCGGTCTTCCTCCCCCCGCCGCCGCCCCCCAAGAGCCCGACGAACCACATTACCTACACGTCAGCCGGATGTTATGCAGAGCCCAGTGACGGGTCGCGGGCACTCAAGAAGTCCAGGACAGCAACCGCGGACATGACGCCCAAGTCGTGCTTCAACATCTGTGGCTTGAGCGGGTTCCTATATGCCGGGCTGGAGTACGGCGACGAGTGCTGGTGTGGCAACCGAGTGTCGTCCAAGGCAACCCCTGTGGACGCTTCACGTTGTAACATGAACTGCGTGGGTGACGCGACACAGACATGTGGTGGCGCCGAGTTTCTCAACCTCTATAACGGAACGTACAACTCAAGTGCGGCGCAAGATCCAGCTCCGCGCCATGCGGCAATCTGGGACAGACTGCTCAACGGAGAGATTTGAGGAAATGGATGCGGAGCGGCATTGAGTTTCGTGGATGGCTTCTGGTCCTGGGAGGCTCACTGGTTTGATGACGGTGTCAAGAGGGCGGGAACATCAATGCGACGATGCGAAGACAGTAGCATTGGGAGTGTGTTCGAGTCACCGATATCCTAGAGCTTCCTGAATAAAAGTATGGTCTGAAACAAGTCTTGTTGTCGACACAGACAGTGTCGTGATGCCAGAGAGGGCCTTTACATGTGGCACGCAGACGGCACGACCTGCTCCAGGCCAGAGGTCCGACACAGGTGCATGTTTGAGGCCGCCTAGCTGCATATCTCTTGCCTCTGTACTACCGCCAATTCCTTTTTAGGGGTGTCAGCGTTGCAGCTAAGAGGTCTCGGTGACCAGCAGGTCAGCCTCAGCTGCACCCGTGCCACATGTGCATTGCTTGTGGCGCAGCTTGACCTCATCTTGGCTCCAGCCAGGTGTGGGAAGGAGCGACGGCCTCTGGGTGGGGTTAGCGCGTGAGGCTGTTTCTTGGCAGCCAGAGAGCAGACATCTGGAGACGTCCCGCTTCTACACCATACGGATATCATCCTATTCCGCCTGATCCCCACCATCGCTTATCCTCAAAGGCCTCCCAGCGCCAACCACAGACCAAATACGGCCAATACCTGCAGCGACCAGGCCGATATCCAACCCCTTAGCCCGATCCCTTGCGGCTGACCTCACCTTGCCAATGAGCGTCAGCTTACCCACTCAACCTCGCGCCCTGCACCTGCAACCCAAATATCCTAGATATATCTTGTGCTTCATCCATATCGCAGCCGAAATTCCACATTACACAGCACCCTAACGTCCTCATTGCCAAAACTCGACAGACCCGAACCAAGTCCAAGACCGTCAGCATGAATCAACTACAGCCTTTCAACCCGCCCATTGGGTGCACCCAGTACGTCAACCCGAACCAGGAGACCAGGCTCATCCTCAAGGAGAAGGTCATGTCCATCACGGGCGATGCCTTCGACATCAAGCTCGACCCCCAGAACGGTCAGCCGCCCCAGCCCATCTTCAAGGTCGACCCCAGCTGGATCACCACCAAGAAGGCCTTCTATGACATGGCCGGTAACCACCTGTTCGACATGAAGAAGGAGTGGATGCACCTCGTCCACAGGACTTTCAAGATGGTCGACCCCCAGGGCGTCAAGTTCTTCGAGGTCAAGAGCGGGTTGACGTGTATGTTTTTTCCCATTGCACAGAGCGCCACCTTCCGCACCATGATTGATTACTGCATCATCCACGGACTCATCACTCATCGCCTCCTTCCCCCTGATATCACCAAAGTGAGAAAGGGACTGACAACCGGTCCCAGTGGTCGGCTCCAAGGCAACGGCGACGTTCACCTCCGCCGGCGGCAAGGAGGAGACGCTCGTCATGAAGGGCAACTGGCGCGACGCCACGGCCGATATCGTCGACGAGACCCGCGGCGCCGTCGCGGCCCGCATCACCCGCAAGTCCGCGTTCAAGAGCTTCACCACCTTCATGACCGGCCAGAACGAGTACGGCCTGACCGTTGCCCCGGGCGTCGACTTCGCCCTCATGGCCGCCCTCTGCGTCTGCTTCGACGAGTTCAACAACGAGTCCTCCGGGGCTGGGGCCTAGATGACTCTGGTGCCGGGAGCGTCGATGCTCTGTGTGGTGCAATGAATATCTACTGCCGGATGGTGGATGCGGTATCTGGTCAGGTGTTGATGGTGGGGCGTTTGTCGTGGTTTTGCCTGCGTGTATGTGGATAGGAAAATACCCGTTCCTGTAAAGTGATGACAAAAATTGGAAACCATCCACATCAAGTTTCATCGTGGTCCAACAAGAGGCGCGGTTCAAGATTCCCACTTAGACCTCACGTCAAGCTATGTGCGTGTGATATCGCGTGAGACTTGTGCTGCTAGATCCGGATTCAGTACATATTCCACCAGTTGCTTGAAGAAGAACCATGCGTGAACATCCGCGTTGCCATTTCCAACATGACCTTGAATGCTGCAATGTCTCAATTCGTTCACGATTCGTGTAGGTACTTACGCAGAACAGACATCGTGCGCACTGTGAGCCCGTGCCTGTGATGGCTTCGTCTCTCCTATGTTCATCTCGCACAACATTGAAGTAGTACCGTACATATCAAGCTCCTCGTGCTCGCCGCTCACCATATGACCCCACGAGACACCTGGGCATCTGTTTACAGATACAGTGCTCCCTTCCCGGCACACATTCCTACGGCTGTTAGTCCGCGCGTCCTCAAATACCATATGGTCCGTGTTGATGCAGTTGTTATAGTGACATAGGTGTGAGATTTCAAGACCGCCTGCCACCAGCACCTCGCGAATTGTTTGCTGACGTTGTTGCTGGCCGTATACTGGTGCCGGGCTTTCTCCAATCTCGAGCATAGCCAGCCTATGCCCAAGTTGCTGCAGCGGCGACTCTCCTGGGACGGTCTTGCCCGGCCCTATTGCAATGACCTCGGCAATTGGTCTGACCTGAGGATACCCGGCCTTGTTCGGCTTTTTCTGCACGAGGAGACACCCAAAGTTGTTACGTGTCGCCGGCTCAAACCGCTTCTTATTCCTAGATCTGCTTCCAAACCGGAGGCGGTCCATTGTGGCAACTACTAACTCACGTCTCATCGACCAGAACTGACCAATAGTGTCACTTTCTCGTTTAAACTGCTTAACACACGCTTGACAGTCCCCGTCTGTCAGGGATATCGGTGTGTTTGGTGGTATATTTTCCTCATCTGCGCTGGTGCTGGTAGTGGGAGGTGTGTGTAGTCGTCGACGGGTGGGACCAGTGGGAGAATATCAAGAATTGCGAGGAGGCCAGAGCTACCGGCAATATTGCAGGATTGGCTGTTCTTCAAATGCTTGACTGCCAAGTCGAGCAACTGGATACGGTCATCCACAAGGGAGTGGGCCATGATGGTGTGGGACAATAAAGAAGACGATGCGTTGGGTATTGATATGATTTAAGCTTGTGAGAACTAGGCTGGGATGTGTGACCAGACAGTGCTGTAAAGTCTACTGTGAGGCGACCTGCTTCACTTTTATCCTATATTTTGTAGATGAAATTGAGAAAATTTTGTTATCACTCCTGCTATGCTAGTCCGGTCTATCATGGCCAATTGACATGTTGACAGATAGGACGCCGTGCCGCCAACCATTCCTTTTTACGTTTCCAGCCACCTCTTCGGTCTTAATCAAAGATCTTCCCCGCATCACGCCATGAACGCAGGATGCTACCCGTGGAGCTTATATAACGCGCATGATGTGCCATATCTAATTACTTAGAACAAGTGCCGATGCGCCGTGAGCGTGAATTTCATAAGCAACCTGCGTAAAATATGGTCGCCCTAGCTGCTTGTCCGAACCGCAACAGTGAACTCGCTGAGCGCATCGAGTGTCTCAGACACATGCACCGTGTGGCAGACCCCAACGGGTGCCAGGGTTGAGTGTGAGGCACTGTTTATCTAGTGCCTTAGCAGCCCATCACTGAATCAAATGGGTCATCTTTCATAATACAACTCTTTAACCCCTCAACTTGCTATTATACTCAATGAAATTCACGATAGGGAGCATGAAGTTAAATTATGAGGACTCATTCTTCTTCATCGCTATCCTCAGCCGGTTAGCCTCAACCCTGTGAATGTACGGGTCTTATGACTCCTGGATCTGAAGTCCGGGGGACTTGGAATTGTGGGCTTTTGGCTGGCGGAGTCGCGTCGAAACAGTGCGCAAATATTGTCAAACCCGATGGTACTTACAGCTTCAAAGAATGGGTTGATGGGAGAGCAAGGACCCGAGCCATCTCCTCCCGAGTGGAGTGGATTCGGCAGAGGAGGAGAACATCCGGGCTGCGAGACCCTCGTTTCCCAGTGAATCAACGCATGCCCCAGAATGCTCTGGTTGGCGAGTAATAGAGCTAATCGGCCCTCTTGATCGCAAAATACTCCCAAGGACGTGTCAGGCGTAGAGAACTGCTTCACTATAATAGTAGATTAATATCTCTTAAAAACACATCCTAGAGCTGGCTCGCAGGTGCATCTTCCAAGGCCGTGAACTGCACCTCAGCTGCAACACCAAGATGATCAGTCACCCACGCCTTCTCGAATCCCAGCTCGACGATTTGCTTGCGCTCATCCTCCCCCTCGGCAAGCACATCTCTTCCAAATCTCTCAAACCTAAGAATCTTGACACCTCCACAGAAGTAGACCTTGTCCATGCGCGAGCAACCAAACTGCTCCCGCAACTTAGTCGCAGCCTGCTGGCCCCAGGTGAAGCCCTCATCCGAGTCCTCCTTCCCGCCCAACTCAAGATATGCATCCTTCAGATCATTATCTGTGTGCAGAGTGCGATCGAACGGCTGAATGGCATTAAAATCACCCGCGGCTAGAGCAGCATGCAGGTGGCCCTCGTGCATGTACTTGGCCACGAGCTCCACCTGGTGCGGGCGGAAGGGAGGATCGAATGCCATGGACTCTAGGTGAGTGTTGCAAAGACGGACAGTCTTTCCGCCGAGAGATATGTCCACGAACAGAGCATCTCGGTCCATCCTTGTCTTGGAGTAGTGGACGCGGAAGGCGGACATGATAGACAGGCGTGAGTCGACTAGGGTTGTGGTCCCGTAGTGCGTGGTTGCCCAATTGGTTGGGTCAATATCAAGCAAGTAATACCGCTCTCTGACCCACGGCGTGTTGCAAATAGTGGTGAGATCATCGGGAGTGCATTCCTGGAGGTAGATGACAGATGCAGTAGTGGAAGGGAGGGCCTTTGTTAGGCTGTTCAGATGAGCCAGCGCCGGTTTCATGCGTGCCTCTGCAAAAGGCAGCATAAAGTCCACATTCCATGTGTAGAGCGCCAGGTTGGTAATCCCTTGAGAAGTTGAGGTCTCAGTCATGTTCCCCACGGTAGTAGGTGACTTGGGGACCCAAGAAGATGTTGCAGAATCAAAGGCATAATGGCCCTGTGCGTGAGGCTTGTCTGCCTCCCAAGGCACTGTAGTCTTCCTCAAGACCGCAGTGTCTTTGATGGCCTGAGCAATGATAGCTTCCATGATTGATGTTGTTTGTCGAAGCAAGGGGACGGAATGAACCCGGAAGACTGATTGTTTGGGAGCTCAACCTGATGAGCACAAGCTTCGTGGCAGGCAGGCTGGGCTCGATATTTGTACCCCGAGTGCTTGTGGGGTAGTTGGCCCCCAACTCAACTAGATATATGCGGGGACCTTCGTGTTGGTTGTGTAATCATGGTGGGGCACTGTTGGTTTCTCACAACGAACCTAAGCAACGCAGCCTTCGACTTTAGCCGCTGTTGGTTGGGCTTGATTGAATTATGATGCGCTGGCAGTCGACTCCCTCGCTGTATTCAAACATGTACATCGCATGTGCCTATGAGAATACGACCTATCACCTGTATGGTTCCGATGTTATGCTCATTTCCTTGGTTGGTGCGGCGGCTCTTTCTCATTGACCACTTCAGTCATTCTTGGCGAACCGGTGGAGATTCATGCTACTGAGACCTTAGGTATTTGGCATGGGATCTAGGTCAAATTCGTGCTTCCCGGCAACACGTGATGTTAACTCACGGTGTGTCCAATCGACTTGGAGCAAGGCTGCGTATCTCGTTCATTGGTGGGGATGTGGGAGTACCACCCTCACGGCTCCCCCAGGAAATATTTTCTCCGTTGTTCTCACGAAATTGCCTCGACAGCGCTTCGAAGTAGATCCTAACCTGATAGACCCAGAAATGCCTCGAGAATGGGAGATAGTACCCTGGGAGATGTACTTATATATCTTCAAATGTGTACTGTTGAGGCAATTTGTGGGCTCTAAAGTCTTTTCACACAGTAGCCAACAGACAAGACTTACCCATCTAGGTATTTCAGGCCACTAGAATCAATTTAAAGCGAGGTGGAACAATGAGCTTGCCTAGGAAGATTCGCGTGGGCGCTGGCGGGACCATGACATCAGTGCAGTATTTTCAAGTTTTCCAAAAGCCGGGTGTGGAGGAGCATGGTAATCAAGACATGTGGCAGTTGGAAGGGTCAAAGGGGATGGGTCTCCTCATAGCTCCACAGATGCTTACAGTCCTTACTTAAGTAACCAGAATTAGGAACACAGCACTTAAGCAATATGCTCCTTACATTTTCCACTATTCAGACAAATTTGCCATTGCGTGATCTACGGAATCACACACCTACTGAAACATCTCAGATATGCCGGGAAACGTAGACCAAAATGGGCAGGACCGTAACTTGCCCAACGGCCACACCCATGGCGATTTAGTCCTCTTGCAATGGCGACAGTCCCACTGCTAGCGGCAGCCCCGACAGCGAATCCCGCAGCACTAAGCACCCAGTCCCAATCGCCATATTTTCCTGGCTCAAGATAAGCAAATTTATCATAATTCTTGCACAGGCTTCTTTGTACAAAATGGAGGTGCCATCCCCTGGACAGTCATGCTGGTGGCTATGGACGTGGCGAGGGTGTTGCCGCTGTAATCCTGAAGCGACTCAATGTCGTGATGAGAGACGGTGACAACTCTACGTAGGAATTTTTTCAAGACAATTGGGCGGTACCGTTTTGTTCGTCTTAATTCAGTCTTTAAAAATATATATAGCTTCCCCCTACATACCTGCAGGCACGTAGCCTGGTTGGCATGCTATTAATAAGTCTGTCAATTTTGTCCTATTTAATTGCCCACCACGCACTCTTCACGCATTATGCAAAATAAGCGATATCTACCTCGTTTCTAGTCCTCTTCTATACGTCTAGGTATATTCTATGTATCATTGGCTTTAGAAGCGCCCAGACGTGCTCAATGGGTGCTAGATTAGGCCAATGGGCAGGCTATGGCAGCAGAGAGATCCCGTATTCCAATAGCCGCGTATCCGCTCGCTGAGTAGTGTGAATTCGAGCATTGTCTTGCTGAAAATCCCTCGTACCATCGTAATTGGGCAAGAGGCCTTCCTCGAGAACCCGTTTATACGATTCCTGCGTATATCCCCTCCGTGCCGAGTTCTCATCTCGTTACATTACAATTAGGTCGCTGCGCCCCCCTTTCCATATATAACCCCACAGCATTATGGCGATTGGAGGGTTCACATGGGGCTTCAAGTTGACCAAGTCTGGTCTATACCTCTTTGTAGAGAACCGCCATACCCACTTTGAAGGTCTTGTGGGCATAT
>JAMFTM010000188.1:77500-82500 GCA_023522825.1 Diaporthe ampelina
GAGCTGTTGCCGCTTCACTCGCCGTTACTAGGGCAATCCCTGTTGGTTTCTTTTCCTCCGCTTATTGATATGCTTAAGTTCAGCGGGTATTCCTACCTGATCCGAGGTCAAATTTTCAGAAGTTGGGGGTTTAACGGCAGGGCACCGCCAGGGCCTTCCAGAACGAGATATAACTACTACGCTCGGGGTCCTAGCGAGCTCGCCACTAGATTTCAGGGCCTGCCCTCGCTAGAAGGCAGTGCCCCATCACCAAGCCAGGCTTGAGGGTTGAAATGACGCTCGAACAGGCATGCCCTCCGGAATACCAGAGGGCGCAATGTGCGTTCAAAGATTCGATGATTCACTGAATTCTGCAATTCACATTACTTATCGCATTTCGCTGCGTTCTTCATCGATGCCAGAACCAAGAGATCCGTTGTTGAAAGTTTTGATTCATTTATGTTTTTACTCAGAGATTCACTATAGAAACAAGAGTTTAGTTGGCCGCCGGCGGGCTGCTCCCTGTTTCCAGGGGGCCTTTGTCACAAAAGGCCGGCCTACGCCGAGGCAACAAATAGGTATAAGTTCACAAAGGGTTTCTGGGTGCGCCGAAGCGCGTTCCAGCAATGATCCCTCCGCTGGTTCACCAACGGAGACCTTGTTACGACTTTTACTTCCTCTAAATGATCGAGTTTGGATAACTTTCCGGCCCTGGGTGGTCGTTGCCGACCTCCCTGGGCCAGTCCGAAAGCCTCACTGAACCATTCAATCGGTAGTAGCGACGGGCGGTGTGTACAAAGGGCAGGGACGTAATCAACGCAAGCTGATGACTTGCGCTTACTAGGGATTCCTCGTTGAAGAGCAATAATTGCAATGCTCTATCCCCAGCACGACAGAGTTTCACAAGATTACCCGGACCTTCCGGTCAAGGAGGAACTCGCTGGCTCTGTCAGTGTAGCGCGCGTGCGGCCCAGAACATCTAAGGGCATCACAGACCTGTTATTGCCTCAAACTTCCATCGGCTTGAGCCGATAGTCCCTCTAAGAAGCCGGCGTGCCGCCTAGGCGGCACGGGCTATTTAGCAGGTTAAGGTCTCGTTCGTTATCGCAATTAAGCAGACAAATCACTCCACCAACTAAGAACGGCCATGCACCACCACCCACAAAATCAAGAAAGAGCTCTCAATCTGTCAATCCTAGTTGTGTCTGGACCTGGTGAGTTTCCCCGTGTTGAGTCAAATTAAGCCGCAGGCTCCACCCCTTGTGGTGCCCTTCCGTCAATTTCTTTAAGTTTCAGCCTTGCGACCATACTCCCCCCAGAACCCAAAAACTTTACTTTCGTGTAAGGTGCCGAGCGGGTCAAGAAATAACACCGCCCGATCCCTAGTCGGCATAGTTTATGGTTAAGACTACAACGGTATCTGATCGTTTTCGATCCCCTAACTTTCGTTCCTGATTAATGAAAACATCCTTGGCAAATGCTTTCGCAGTAGTTAGTCTTCAATCGATCCAAGAATTTCACCTCTGACGATTGAATACTGATGCCCCCGACTGTCCCTATTAATCATTACGGCGGTCCTAGAAACCAACAAAATAGAACCGCGACGTCCTATTCTATTATTCCATGCTAATGTATTCGAGCATATGCCTGCTTTGAACACTCTAATTTTTTCACAGTAAAAGTCCTGGTTCCCCGACACACCCAGTGAAGGGCATGCGGCTCCCCAGAGGGAAAGGCCCGGCCGGACCAGTGCATGCGGTGAGGCAGACCGGCCAGCCAGGCCCAAGGTTCAACTACGAGCTTTTTAACTGCAACAACTTTAATATACGCTATTGGAGCTGGAATTACCGCGGCTGCTGGCACCAGACTTGCCCTCCAATTGTTCCTCGTTAAGGGATTTAAATTGTACTCATTCCAATTACAAGACCCAAAAGAGCCCTGTATCAGTATTTATTGTCACTACCTCCCCGAGTCGGGATTGGGTAATTTGCGCGCCTGCTGCCTTCCTTGGATGTAGTAGCCGTTTCTCAGGCTCCTTCTCCGGGTCAAGCCCTAACCCTCCGTTACCCGTTGTAACCACGGCTGGCCAAGACCCAGCCGTCGAAAGTTGATAGGGCAGAAATTTGAATGAACCATCGCCGGCACAAGGCCATGCGATTCGAGAAGTTATTATGAATCACCAGTGAGCCCCGAAGGGCATTGGTTTTTAATCTAATAAATACATCCCTTCCGAAGTCGGGATTTTAAGCATGTATTAGCTCTAGAATTACCACGGTTATCCATGTAGTAGGTACTATCAAATATACGATAACTGATTTAATGAGCCATTCGCAGTTTCGCCGTTTATGTGCTTAAACTTAGACTTGCATGGCTTAATCTTTGAGACAAGCATATGACTACTGGCAGAATCAACCAGGTAACTATCGTGAACGCCAATAAGGGGCCCTTATGGCGCCTGCCGCTGGTTGCCCAGCGGAAGAGATTTTTGTCACCTTCGTGATGGCGCCTTCCCCGGAGTGCCTTGCGACAGACCGGCTGGGCGCCGCCAGGAGCAGCTCTTGCGGCGTGGCCGCAGGAGCCACAGCTGGCTTCCGCTATCCCCTTCCAAGTTCCCCAGGGCGCTGTCGGCAAGCACAGGTACCAGGCCTCCGGAGAGGTAGGTAGAGTGCCGCCTAGGCGCCCCAAGAGGAGGCCGCACCCCGGGACATCAGCTATTCAGCGTCCGTCGAGGGGGCGGTGTCTCCTGTTGCTCGTGTTTCAGGCTTGGCCAGCGGCCAGTCATCCACAGAGCCCATCGTCAGGCGCCGAGCAGACGAATCTGCCGACGCCGTCAGGCATACCACTGACACAAGCCGCCTGGGCGGATGTGCTCGCGGCGTTTGGTTCAAGCTATGAATCCCCCGTGACCGAGGACCAATTACCTGCTAGGCTGTTTAGAGGACCACGCAGCGAGAACCGTACAAGATATGGGACAGTGCCTTTGGACTGCCACGACCCGAAGGCCGCGTGCCGCAGGCGGTTTTAGGGGTTTTGTCCAGCCGCTAAGAGCTCCCCGAACCTTGCTTTTCATCCAACCGCGGTACTAAGTGATCCCCCAGAGACCCTTCAACCTCACATTTAAGGAGGGCCGGGCCCGCATCAACCGCTTTATACCCCGGAGGGGACCCGTGAGGGCCGCAGGACGCGCTGTACAAGGATGAATCAGGCCGTGAGGCCCGAAACAGAGCAGAGAAAGAATCACTTTTCAGCGGGAATTTACGCCTAGGAACGGGGTGCTCGGCTCTGCCGAACAGCCCCCCCTAAGTGCCACAACCACTGGGAAGTCAGGCGTTGCCCGCCAACCCATGGTTTTCGTGTGCCCTCTCATAGTCCCTCCGACATCGTCTCACCCGCCAGCACGCTCTGGTGGGCTCTGGTGCGAGTTTGGCCGTGCCGGATAATTCATTTGTATGGGGAATCGAAAAAATCGACTCACGACCACCAAACTCATCTCCCGGCACGCACGCACCAGACTGACTTGGTCAGAATTCGAGCCGACGACGGCGAGTATAGCCTAGCCACAGGGGCGTTGGCTGCCTCGCAGGCGCCGTAGGGGCTAGGTTCTAGGTGCAGAGCGCTGGAAACCACCGCTAAGCCCACTAGAACCCACTAAGCCGGAGTCGCCTCCCGCTTTGCTTTCACCCCTCTCATAGTCCCTCCGACATCGTATCACCCGCCAGCACGCTCTGGTGGGCTCTGGTGCGAGAACGCCCCACCCGGAAAATTCATTTGTATGGCAAAACCAAAAAATCGACTCACGACCACCAAACTCATCTCCCGGCGTGCACGCACCATTCGGACTTCGACAAAATTTCGATTCCCCTATACTAAAGCGACTACTGCGAGCACGATGGGAGGTGTCTCCGACCTCACCGTCGCCAACTGCGCCCACCCACGCCGCCGCCACCGACTCACAGCCCGATGCACGCCGACAACGGGGGATGCACGACACATGAAATATACCAAAGTGTGCGCCTCGATGAGCTCTATCGAATGGTATAGTTTTTATTGTCGTGGGACCACCGTGGCGTGCTGCACGATTGATTTTGTGGGTGGGGGAAAAAGTCTAGGGTAACTCTCTCCCCAAGTCTAGGGTAACTCTCTAATTTGCGTGCAGCGGCTCACGCCAGGGTGCACCGCCAACCACGCGCTGCATCCAAAATCTAAAGATATGGTTTTGTGCGCCTCGGTGAGCTCTTTCGAATGGTACCATTTTCGTCGCCGTCGGACCTCGTCTGCGGGTGCTGTCGCCGATCTCGTGCGCGGGAAAAAAGATAGGGTAACTCGCCAAGCAAGTCTAGGGTAACTCTCCAACCCAAAAATCTCACCAAGTCCCAAAAAATCGTGCATGACAAATGTGGTTTTTTGTGATCAGAATGTCTACTTTTATAGCAGAAACAAAGTCTCTCACACGGTAAAAAGTGGTGAAAAACTAGTCTAGGGTAACTCTCTCTTTTGCAAGCAGCGACTCACGGCCACTTTTCTCGACGACGACGAGGTGCATCGAAAATCTAACGATAGGGTTTTGCTCGTCTCGTCGAGCTCTTTCGAATGGTACTAAGTGCATGTTGGTGGGTTATCATTTGAGTGTGCCGTCGCCGATCTTGTATGTGGGAAAAAAAGATAGGGTAACTCGCCAAGCAAGTCTAGGGTAACTCTCCAACTCCCACAACGACTCACGGCCGATTTTCTCCACAACTAAGGGGTGCATCAAAAATGTAAAGATAGGGTTTTACTCGCCTCGTTAAGCTCTATCAGATGGTACTATTTTCATTTTGGTGCAGTGAGTTTTAGCAAAGTTGTTCAAAAGGTGTCACTTTAGCATGAGTGTCCAGCAAGAAATGAGCGTGAAAGGATGCATGTTCAATTTGAAAGTTGTCCAAAACCACAAATTTAGCAACCGCACCTTCTATGGTGGCTGCACCAGGGGGTGTTATATATGAGTCGATAGCACTGATTTTTCTCTTTCTAATGGTATAGGT
>JAMFTM010000188.1:87500-92500 GCA_023522825.1 Diaporthe ampelina
CAGTGCCCCATCACCAAGCCAGGCTTGAGGGTTGAAATGACGCTCGAACAGGCATGCCCTCCGGAATACCAGAGGGCGCAATGTGCGTTCAAAGATTCGATGATTCACTGAATTCTGCAATTCACATTACTTATCGCATTTCGCTGCGTTCTTCATCGATGCCAGAACCAAGAGATCCGTTGTTGAAAGTTTTGATTCATTTATGTTTTTACTCAGAGATTCACTATAGAAACAAGAGTTTAGTTGGCCGCCGGCGGGCTGCTCCCTGTTTCCAGGGGGCCTTTGTCACAAAAGGCCGGCCTACGCCGAGGCAACAAATAGGTATAAGTTCACAAAGGGTTTCTGGGTGCGCCGAAGCGCGTTCCAGCAATGATCCCTCCGCTGGTTCACCAACGGAGACCTTGTTACGACTTTTACTTCCTCTAAATGATCGAGTTTGGATAACTTTCCGGCCCTGGGTGGTCGTTGCCGACCTCCCTGGGCCAGTCCGAAAGCCTCACTGAACCATTCAATCGGTAGTAGCGACGGGCGGTGTGTACAAAGGGCAGGGACGTAATCAACGCAAGCTGATGACTTGCGCTTACTAGGGATTCCTCGTTGAAGAGCAATAATTGCAATGCTCTATCCCCAGCACGACAGAGTTTCACAAGATTACCCGGACCTTCCGGTCAAGGAGGAACTCGCTGGCTCTGTCAGTGTAGCGCGCGTGCGGCCCAGAACATCTAAGGGCATCACAGACCTGTTATTGCCTCAAACTTCCATCGGCTTGAGCCGATAGTCCCTCTAAGAAGCCGGCGTGCCGCCTAGGCGGCACGGGCTATTTAGCAGGTTAAGGTCTCGTTCGTTATCGCAATTAAGCAGACAAATCACTCCACCAACTAAGAACGGCCATGCACCACCACCCACAAAATCAAGAAAGAGCTCTCAATCTGTCAATCCTAGTTGTGTCTGGACCTGGTGAGTTTCCCCGTGTTGAGTCAAATTAAGCCGCAGGCTCCACCCCTTGTGGTGCCCTTCCGTCAATTTCTTTAAGTTTCAGCCTTGCGACCATACTCCCCCCAGAACCCAAAAACTTTACTTTCGTGTAAGGTGCCGAGCGGGTCAAGAAATAACACCGCCCGATCCCTAGTCGGCATAGTTTATGGTTAAGACTACAACGGTATCTGATCGTTTTCGATCCCCTAACTTTCGTTCCTGATTAATGAAAACATCCTTGGCAAATGCTTTCGCAGTAGTTAGTCTTCAATCGATCCAAGAATTTCACCTCTGACGATTGAATACTGATGCCCCCGACTGTCCCTATTAATCATTACGGCGGTCCTAGAAACCAACAAAATAGAACCGCGACGTCCTATTCTATTATTCCATGCTAATGTATTCGAGCATATGCCTGCTTTGAACACTCTAATTTTTTCACAGTAAAAGTCCTGGTTCCCCGACACACCCAGTGAAGGGCATGCGGCTCCCCAGAGGGAAAGGCCCGGCCGGACCAGTGCATGCGGTGAGGCAGACCGGCCAGCCAGGCCCAAGGTTCAACTACGAGCTTTTTAACTGCAACAACTTTAATATACGCTATTGGAGCTGGAATTACCGCGGCTGCTGGCACCAGACTTGCCCTCCAATTGTTCCTCGTTAAGGGATTTAAATTGTACTCATTCCAATTACAAGACCCAAAAGAGCCCTGTATCAGTATTTATTGTCACTACCTCCCCGAGTCGGGATTGGGTAATTTGCGCGCCTGCTGCCTTCCTTGGATGTAGTAGCCGTTTCTCAGGCTCCTTCTCCGGGGTCAAGCCCTAACCCTCCGTTACCCGTTGTAACCACGGCTGGCCAAGACCCAGCCGTCGAAAGTTGATAGGGCAGAAATTTGAATGAACCATCGCCGGCACAAGGCCATGCGATTCGAGAAGTTATTATGAATCACCAGTGAGCCCCGAAGGGCATTGGTTTTTAATCTAATAAATACATCCCTTCCGAAGTCGGGATTTTAAGCATGTATTAGCTCTAGAATTACCACGGTTATCCATGTAGTAGGTACTATCAAATATACGATAACTGATTTAATGAGCCATTCGCAGTTTCGCCGTTTATGTGCTTAAACTTAGACTTGCATGGCTTAATCTTTGAGACAAGCATATGACTACTGGCAGAATCAACCAGGTAACTATCGTGAACGCCAATAAGGGGCCCTTATGGCGCCTGCCGCTGGTTGCCCAGCGGAAGAGATTTTTGTCACCTTCGTGATGGCGCCTTCCCCGGAGTGCCTTGCGACAGACCGGCTGGGCGCCGCCAGGAGCAGCTCTTGCGGCGTGGCCGCAGGAGCCACAGCTGGCTTCCGCTATCCCCTTCCAAGTTCCCCAGGGCGCTGTCGGCAAGCACAGGTACCAGGCCTCCGGAGAGGTAGGTAGAGTGCCGCCTAGGCGCCCCAAGAGGAGGCCGCACCCCGGGACATCAGCTATTCAGCGTCCGTCGAGGGGGCGGTGTCTCCTGTTGCTCGTGTTTCAGGCTTGGCCAGCGGCCAGTCATCCACAGAGCCCATCGTCAGGCGCCGAGCAGACGAATCTGCCGACGCCGTCAGGCATACCACTGACACAAGCCGCCTGGGCGGATGTGCTCGCGGCGTTTGGTTCAAGCTATGAATCCCCCGTGACCGAGGACCAATTACCTGCTAGGCTGTTTAGAGGACCACGCAGCGAGAACCGTACAAGATATGGGACAGTGCCTTTGGACTGCCACGACCCGAAGGCCGCGTGCCGCAGGCGGTTTTAGGGGTTTTGTCCAGCCGCTAAGAGCTCCCCGAACCTTGCTTTTCATCCAACCGCGGTACTAAGTGATCCCCCAGAGACCCTTCAACCTCACATTTAAGGAGGGCCGGGCCCGCATCAACCGCTTTATACCCCGGAGGGGACCCGTGAGGGCCGCAGGACGCGCTGTACAAGGATGAATCAGGCCGTGAGGCCCGAAACAGAGCAGAGAAAGAATCACTTTTCAGCGGGAATTTACGCCTAGGAACGGGGTGCTCGGCTCTGCCGAACAGCCCCCCCTAAGTGCCACAACCACTGGGAAGTCAGGCGTTGCCCGCCAACCCATGGTTTTCGTGTGCCCTCTCATAGTCCCTCCGACATCGTCTCACCCGCCAGCACGCTCTGGTGGGCTCTGGTGCGAGTTTGGCCGTGCCGGATAATTCATTTGTATGGGGAATCGAAAAAATCGACTCACGACCACCAAACTCATCTCCCGGCACGCACGCACCAGACTGACTTGGTCAGAATTCGAGCCGACGACGGCGAGTATAGCCTAGCCACAGGGGCGTTGGCTGCCTCGCAGGCGCCGTAGGGGCTAGGTTCTAGGTGCAGAGCGCTGGAAACCACCGCTAAGCCCACTAGAACCCACTAAGCCGGAGTCGCCTCCCGCTTTGCTTTCACCCCTCTCATAGTCCCTCCGACATCGTATCACCCGCCAGCACGCTCTGGTGGGCTCTGGTGCGAGAACGCCCCACCCGGAAAATTCATTTGTATGGCAAAACCAAAAAATCGACTCACGACCACCAAACTCATCTCCCGGCGTGCACGCACCATTCGGACTTCGACAAAATTTCGATTCCCCTATACTAAAGCGACTACTGCGAGCACGATGGGAGGTGTCTCCGACCTCACCGTCGCCAACTGCGCCCACCCACGCCGCCGCCACCGACTCACAGCCCGATGCACGCCGACAACGGGGGATGCACGACACATGAAATATACCAAAGTGTGCGCCTCGATGAGCTCTATCGAATGGTATAGTTTTTATTGTCGTGGGACCACCGTGGCGTGCTGCACGATTGATTTTGTGGGTGGGGGAAAAAGTCTAGGGTAACTCTCTCCCCAAGTCTAGGGTAACTCTCTAATTTGCGTGCAGCGGCTCACGCCAGGGTGCACCGCCAACCACGCGCTGCATCCAAAATCTAAAGATATGGTTTTGTGCGCCTCGGTGAGCTCTTTCGAATGGTACCATTTTCGTCGCCGTCGGACCTCGTCTGCGGGTGCTGTCGCCGATCTCGTGCGCGGGAAAAAAGATAGGGTAACTCGCCAAGCAAGTCTAGGGTAACTCTCCAACCCAAAAATCTCACCAAGTCCCAAAAAATCGTGCATGACAAATGTGGTTTTTTGTGATCAGAATGTCTACTTTTATAGCAGAAACAAAGTCTCTCACACGGTAAAAAGTGGTGAAAAACTAGTCTAGGGTAACTCTCTCTTTTGCAAGCAGCGACTCACGGCCACTTTTCTCGACGACGACGAGGTGCATCGAAAATCTAACGATAGGGTTTTGCTCGTCTCGTCGAGCTCTTTCGAATGGTACTAAGTGCATGTTGGTGGGTTATCATTTGAGTGTGCCGTCGCCGATCTTGTATGTGGGAAAAAAAGATAGGGTAACTCGCCAAGCAAGTCTAGGGTAACTCTCCAACTCCCACAACGACTCACGGCCGATTTTCTCCACAACTAAGGGGTGCATCAAAAATGTAAAGATAGGGTTTTACTCGCCTCGTTAAGCTCTATCAGATGGTACTATTTTCATTTTGGTGCAGTGAGTTTTAGCAAAGTTGTTCAAAAGGTGTCACTTTAGCATGAGTGTCCAGCAAGAAATGAGCGTGAAAGGATGCATGTTCAATTTGAAAGTTGTCCAAAACCACAAATTTAGCAACCGCACCTTCTATGGTGGCTGCACCAGGGGGTGTTATATATGAGTCGATAGCACTGATTTTTCTCTTTCTAATGGTATAGGTTTTGTCGCCGTCGGACATCGCTGGCGTGCTGCAGGGTCGGTTTTGTAGGTGTGGGAAAAAAAGTCTAGGGTAACTCTCTAAACTGGTCTAGGGTAACTCTCTCTTTTGCGGGGCAACTCATGACCATTTTTCTCGGTAACGGCTAGGCGTATTAAAAATCTAAAGATAGGGTTTTGCTTGTCTTAATGAGCTCTTTCTAATGGTAGTACTCTCATGGGTGGGGAAAATCGTCTAG
>JAMFTM010000188.1:97500-101714 GCA_023522825.1 Diaporthe ampelina
GAGTTTAGTTGGCCGCCGGCGGGCTGCTCCCTGTTTCCAGGGGGCCTTTGTCACAAAAGGCCGGCCTACGCCGAGGCAACAAATAGGTATAAGTTCACAAAGGGTTTCTGGGTGCGCCGAAGCGCGTTCCAGCAATGATCCCTCCGCTGGTTCACCAACGGAGACCTTGTTACGACTTTTACTTCCTCTAAATGATCGAGTTTGGATAACTTTCCGGCCCTGGGTGGTCGTTGCCGACCTCCCTGGGCCAGTCCGAAAGCCTCACTGAACCATTCAATCGGTAGTAGCGACGGGCGGTGTGTACAAAGGGCAGGGACGTAATCAACGCAAGCTGATGACTTGCGCTTACTAGGGATTCCTCGTTGAAGAGCAATAATTGCAATGCTCTATCCCCAGCACGACAGAGTTTCACAAGATTACCCGGACCTTCCGGTCAAGGAGGAACTCGCTGGCTCTGTCAGTGTAGCGCGCGTGCGGCCCAGAACATCTAAGGGCATCACAGACCTGTTATTGCCTCAAACTTCCATCGGCTTGAGCCGATAGTCCCTCTAAGAAGCCGGCGTGCCGCCTAGGCGGCACGGGCTATTTAGCAGGTTAAGGTCTCGTTCGTTATCGCAATTAAGCAGACAAATCACTCCACCAACTAAGAACGGCCATGCACCACCACCCACAAAATCAAGAAAGAGCTCTCAATCTGTCAATCCTAGTTGTGTCTGGACCTGGTGAGTTTCCCCGTGTTGAGTCAAATTAAGCCGCAGGCTCCACCCCTTGTGGTGCCCTTCCGTCAATTTCTTTAAGTTTCAGCCTTGCGACCATACTCCCCCCAGAACCCAAAAACTTTACTTTCGTGTAAGGTGCCGAGCGGGTCAAGAAATAACACCGCCCGATCCCTAGTCGGCATAGTTTATGGTTAAGACTACAACGGTATCTGATCGTTTTCGATCCCCTAACTTTCGTTCCTGATTAATGAAAACATCCTTGGCAAATGCTTTCGCAGTAGTTAGTCTTCAATCGATCCAAGAATTTCACCTCTGACGATTGAATACTGATGCCCCCGACTGTCCCTATTAATCATTACGGCGGTCCTAGAAACCAACAAAATAGAACCGCGACGTCCTATTCTATTATTCCATGCTAATGTATTCGAGCATATGCCTGCTTTGAACACTCTAATTTTTTCACAGTAAAAGTCCTGGTTCCCCGACACACCCAGTGAAGGGCATGCGGCTCCCCAGAGGGAAAGGCCCGGCCGGACCAGTGCATGCGGTGAGGCAGACCGGCCAGCCAGGCCCAAGGTTCAACTACGAGCTTTTTAACTGCAACAACTTTAATATACGCTATTGGAGCTGGAATTACCGCGGCTGCTGGCACCAGACTTGCCCTCCAATTGTTCCTCGTTAAGGGATTTAAATTGTACTCATTCCAATTACAAGACCCAAAAGAGCCCTGTATCAGTATTTATTGTCACTACCTCCCCGAGTCGGGATTGGGTAATTTGCGCGCCTGCTGCCTTCCTTGGATGTAGTAGCCGTTTCTCAGGCTCCTTCTCCGGGGTCAAGCCCTAACCCTCCGTTACCCGTTGTAACCACGGCTGGCCAAGACCCAGCCGTCGAAAGTTGATAGGGCAGAAATTTGAATGAACCATCGCCGGCACAAGGCCATGCGATTCGAGAAGTTATTATGAATCACCAGTGAGCCCCGAAGGGCATTGGTTTTTAATCTAATAAATACATCCCTTCCGAAGTCGGGATTTTAAGCATGTATTAGCTCTAGAATTACCACGGTTATCCATGTAGTAGGTACTATCAAATATACGATAACTGATTTAATGAGCCATTCGCAGTTTCGCCGTTTATGTGCTTAAACTTAGACTTGCATGGCTTAATCTTTGAGACAAGCATATGACTACTGGCAGAATCAACCAGGTAACTATCGTGAACGCCAATAAGGGGCCCTTATGGCGCCTGCCGCTGGTTGCCCAGCGGAAGAGATTTTTGTCACCTTCGTGATGGCGCCTTCCCCGGAGTGCCTTGCGACAGACCGGCTGGGCGCCGCCAGGAGCAGCTCTTGCGGCGTGGCCGCAGGAGCCACAGCTGGCTTCCGCTATCCCCTTCCAAGTTCCCCAGGGCGCTGTCGGCAAGCACAGGTACCAGGCCTCCGGAGAGGTAGGTAGAGTGCCGCCTAGGCGCCCCAAGAGGAGGCCGCACCCCGGGACATCAGCTATTCAGCGTCCGTCGAGGGGGCGGTGTCTCCTGTTGCTCGTGTTTCAGGCTTGGCCAGCGGCCAGTCATCCACAGAGCCCATCGTCAGGCGCCGAGCAGACGAATCTGCCGACGCCGTCAGGCATACCACTGACACAAGCCGCCTGGGCGGATGTGCTCGCGGCGTTTGGTTCAAGCTATGAATCCCCCGTGACCGAGGACCAATTACCTGCTAGGCTGTTTAGAGGACCACGCAGCGAGAACCGTACAAGATATGGGACAGTGCCTTTGGACTGCCACGACCCGAAGGCCGCGTGCCGCAGGCGGTTTTAGGGGTTTTGTCCAGCCGCTAAGAGCTCCCCGAACCTTGCTTTTCATCCAACCGCGGTACTAAGTGATCCCCCAGAGACCCTTCAACCTCACATTTAAGGAGGGCCGGGCCCGCATCAACCGCTTTATACCCCGGAGGGGACCCGTGAGGGCCGCAGGACGCGCTGTACAAGGATGAATCAGGCCGTGAGGCCCGAAACAGAGCAGAGAAAGAATCACTTTTCAGCGGGAATTTACGCCTAGGAACGGGGTGCTCGGCTCTGCCGAACAGCCCCCCCTAAGTGCCACAACCACTGGGAAGTCAGGCGTTGCCCGCCAACCCATGGTTTTCGTGTGCCCTCTCATAGTCCCTCCGACATCGTCTCACCCGCCAGCACGCTCTGGTGGGCTCTGGTGCGAGTTTGGCCGTGCCGGATAATTCATTTGTATGGGGAATCGAAAAAATCGACTCACGACCACCAAACTCATCTCCCGGCACGCACGCACCAGACTGACTTGGTCAGAATTCGAGCCGACGACGGCGAGTATAGCCTAGCCACAGGGGCGTTGGCTGCCTCGCAGGCGCCGTAGGGGCTAGGTTCTAGGTGCAGAGCGCTGGAAACCACCGCTAAGCCCACTAGAACCCACTAAGCCGGAGTCGCCTCCCGCTTTGCTTTCACCCCTCTCATAGTCCCTCCGACATCGTATCACCCGCCAGCACGCTCTGGTGGGCTCTGGTGCGAGAACGCCCCACCCGGAAAATTCATTTGTATGGCAAAACCAAAAAATCGACTCACGACCACCAAACTCATCTCCCGGCGTGCACGCACCATTCGGACTTCGACAAAATTTCGATTCCCCTATACTAAAGCGACTACTGCGAGCACGATGGGAGGTGTCTCCGACCTCACCGTCGCCAACTGCGCCCACCCACGCCGCCGCCACCGACTCACAGCCCGATGCACGCCGACAACGGGGGATGCACGACACATGAAATATACCAAAGTGTGCGCCTCGATGAGCTCTATCGAATGGTATAGTTTTTATTGTCGTGGGACCACCGTGGCGTGCTGCACGATTGATTTTGTGGGTGGGGGAAAAAGTCTAGGGTAACTCTCTCCCCAAGTCTAGGGTAACTCTCTAATTTGCGTGCAGCGGCTCACGCCAGGGTGCACCGCCAACCACGCGCTGCATCCAAAATCTAAAGATATGGTTTTGTGCGCCTCGGTGAGCTCTTTCGAATGGTACCATTTTCGTCGCCGTCGGACCTCGTCTGCGGGTGCTGTCGCCGATCTCGTGCGCGGGAAAAAAGATAGGGTAACTCGCCAAGCAAGTCTAGGGTAACTCTCCAACCCAAAAATCTCACCAAGTCCCAAAAAATCGTGCATGACAAATGTGGTTTTTTGTGATCAGAATGTCTACTTTTATAGCAGAAACAAAGTCTCTCACACGGTAAAAAGTGGTGAAAAACTAGTCTAGGGTAACTCTCTCTTTTGCAAGCAGCGACTCACGGCCACTTTTCTCGACGACGACGAGGTGCATCGAAAATCTAACGATAGGGTTTTGCTCGTCTCGTCGAGCTCTTTCGAATGGTACTAAGTGCATGTTGGTGGGTTATCATTTGAGTGTGCCGTCGCCGATCTTGTATGTGGGAAAAAAAGATAGGGTAACTCGCCAAGCAAGTCTAGGGTAACTCTCCAACTT
>JAMFTM010000189.1:0-57093 GCA_023522825.1 Diaporthe ampelina
TTGGCGGCAGAGAGAGACTGTTGTGCAAAATACGCACGGACCCTAACATGCGTGAAGCACAGGGTTGGCGCAATACAAGCGAGTACGGTGCATCTGCTGTTGAGGTATGTAGAACAGGTACGTAGGCAGGTAGGTGAATGGCAGGGTGGGCTGGTTTAGGTGTTCCGCACCTGAGGTGCTGTACCCAGCCTGCCTTGGTAGCGCCCCCGTTGGCCCAGCCTGGTGTGCGTGCGTGTATTTGGTGTGCAGCCTGTCGCGGCTGGCTGGCTGGCTGGCTGGGCTGGGTTGGCTTGTCTGGTTGCACTCCACAAATCCAAAAGACGCCTCTCAAAGTCCGATCATCCTCTGCCACGTCAAATGCGATAGTCCATCTCGGCCAAGTCGCGTCAGATTCACTGAACCCGGCAACACGGAGCGAGGTGCCCCCTTTTCAAAAGGCCGATTCTTTTCAATCAATCGGAAAGCCACGACAAGAAGCGGGTCCAGCACGATTCGATCCCCGTCGCAAACGCAAATCGAAGCAAGATGCAGGCGCAATACCGCCAGTTCCCACAAAATGTTCCCCAGAGGTCGCCGCATGTCCCTGCTCCACGACGCGGAGGAATTGGTACGTCAGTGAATCTTAATCCGAGTTTTGCATTTTCGCCGTCGCAGTCGCCGTCGCACGTGGCACGTCCTTGTCCTGCTCATCACACACTTCACCCACCGATACACTGCTTTGCTCGTGCTTGCCCTCGTGCTTGCCTTCGTGCTCGCCGTTCCCCCTTCACCAGCGCCTGTCCTGCCACAGCGCACAGCACCCACCCACTCCCTCCCTCCCTCCCTCCCGACCGTCCCACACGCCCTCCTCGCCGAGTATCAAGCCTAGCAACACCGGCCTGCTCCCGCCCGCCCTGGCCCAGCCTTGGCAAAAGTCAGCCATCATGTCTAACCGTCGCGCTTCTTCCACAACAGGCCCCATGATGCAGCACCACCAGGGCTTGCACAACCCTCCTCATGTCCCTCTCAACCAGGCCCAGCTGGCAGAGAAGCAGCACCAGCAGCAGGCCGCCGTCGAGCGTGCCAAGCTGCGCGCAAAAAAACCCACCGACAAGACCATGCCCGATGGCGTTGAGGACTGCATCATGAGCGATGGCGTCCAGCGATACAAGGAGCTGAGGGACTTTGAGAGGAGGCTGGACGCGACGATCACGCGCAAGAGGCTGGACATTGTAGACTCTGTCAACAAGAACGCCAAGAGATGGAAGACCGTGCGCGTATGGATCACAAACACCGTCGAGGATCAGGTCTGGCAGGGCAACGGCATCAATGCAGACAGCTTCGACTTCTCAACCAGCGCAGACTCGAGCTTCCGGGTCAAGATCGAGGGGCGGCTGCTGGACGACGATGACGAGTACGAGAAGGACGACGCCGAGGCAAAGGATGGCAGCGACGGCGACAAAATGGACACCGACGTCTCCGCTGACAAGGCCAAGGCACCAGTCGCCAAGGCGCCGCCTCGCCCACGCTTTTCACACTTCTTCAAGAAGATGACGGTCGACTTCGACCGCAGCAAGATGCGCAATGGCGCCGAGCAGAGCGTCGAGTGGAACAAGCCGGAGAGGTTACCGAATAACTCCGCCAACCCACCAGCGTCGGCCGACTTTGACGAGTTGACGTTCAAGAAGAACGGTGACGAGAATATGAACATTACCATCAACCTCTTCAGGCATGAGGAGCCGGAGCGATTCGAGCTCAGCCCCGCACTCTCGGATGTGGTGGATATGGAAGCCGCCACGCGCTCCGAGGTTGTCATGGGCCTGTGGGAGTATATCAAGTTGATGGGTCTGCAGGAGGACGAGGAAAAGCGGAATTTCCGTTGCGATGAGCTCTTGAGAAAGGTAGGTGGCAGACATCTCATCCGCTAGAATCACATTTCACAGTACTGACTTGCTCCTCCTAGGTGGTCCAAAGGGACACGGGCCACATACCAGCGCTGCAGGAATACATTACTCCTCATTTGCAACCTCTTCCACCAGTCAAGCTTGCCTACACCGTTCGTGTTGACGAGGAATTCCACAAGAACCCCCAGCCCACAGTCTACGACATCCGCGTTGCCGTGGACGACCCCCACCACGCCAGGTTGGAGCAATTTTTGCGCGATCCTCAGTATGCAACCATGCTCAGCCAGGTCAAGGTCCTCGATGAGCAGCTCGCGATCATCATACAGGCCATTTCCGACTCCAAGGCGAAGCACAGCTTCTTCAAGAGCCTAGCCCAAGACCCGGCGAACTTCGTACGCGACTGGCTCAGCAGCCAGAAGCGCGACCTCGAGGTCATCATGGGCGAGGCCACGCGCGGTGGCGGTGAGGATGCGACGGGCGATGAGTGGAGGAAAGGCGGCAAGGACAGCGTCTGGACGACGCAGAATGCCAGAGAGTCGGTGCAGTTTATGTTCACTCGCCGTTAGGAGTTGACTCATGGCCTTAGTGCGGAGGTTCTTGACGGTGAGTCTCGACAGCAAGCAAAGGAACGAATGGCCGAGGAGACATCTGGAACTTGTAGCTGAAAGGGAAGGAGGGCTTCCTGGCTACACAAGAGGGGGGCACGATCATCTGCGGGCCTCTGTGGGCGTATGACTGGGGAGGAGATTGAGGCTCGCGCGGTTGCCCTGCACGGCGGGTCACACGGGCAAGGCGCTTGAGTAGACCCTACAGGACAGTCCCTGGACCCATCTGGAGTCATGGAGGCAACAGCCGAGGCGCTGAGCAAGTGTATAGATAGCATGCAATTACAGGGAGGGGACGGTGGTTTCAGTGATGGCAGGCTTCCCATTGAATGGCGTCTTTTGGCAGCTCAGAGCCTCGGAAGCATGGTCCGCTATCCATTTAATCGTATCCGGGCCGCTTCAGAATTGATTGTCCGCGGCATGAGACTCACGGATGCAGGCCGGTGGAAAGCCGGAGTTTGTTGACAAGGGACAGCAAGCGGTCAGGTGTAACATTTTATAATTGTTAGATATGTAGGCTAGGAAACGTTTACTAGACTAATATGGCCATTGGAAATGTCAAGTCTATCTGCTGCAAGACCCTGGCTAAACAATAGAAGCTACTGCGCGCTCTCCCTTTCTTTCATTTTCTTCATACTTACCTTGTCATCCGACTTGCGGCGGATCAGTCATTGCGCAAGCAGTCCGGCTGACGCGAGCTTGTCGGCTGCGTGCGACGCCTTTTAACAACCGCTGTTTAAGCAAATGTTGATAGATTAGTAAATCCACCCATTTTCGGGTGATGCAATGACTACAATACAATGAGAACGATCGCAGCACTAGATGATTGAGACGAGGACATATTCCCATCTGTTGAGGATAATATTTAAGAGGTGACCAGTTTCGGTGGATCGACAGCTACTTACGCCATCTGCATAGAATAAATACATCAAGAAACCCCTCTAGCATGATTATTCAGTCCTCGAGCGAGATCAAAGATTTGTCATTTGCATCATCAACATGAGAGCAAAGCACTTGTACAGGATCCGGCAACACTGACGACTGGGACGACAATACCATATCGTTGTGGTTCGCTGGTCATTGAAGGGAACATAGGCCACGCTCTTTGGAATAGAAAGCCCAATCAAGGACTCGGATGTGGTGATTCTGGGCCGGAGTATCATGACACACGTAGCCTTTGTTGCAGACTTCAATATGCACTATGTCTCTCAGACTGGTGTGCTATGTTTGATCATATGTGAATTGCACAATGCATCCTCTTTTCCGGGGTTCAATGTCATCAATCAAGGTAGGTAGATCACGGGCAAGTTCCCAATCAAATTACTTGACAAAGCAATGTCTTACTAGAGCTACACGTAGGATACACTTGTTATACACCCAAAGGATTATGCCAATTCTCAACTTGCGCTATTGGACGGTTGTTGAGGCTAATTCCAGCCTATTGCAGGGTCCTATAATTTCTACTATAAGCAGATACAGGCCTTACAGAGATCCTGAATTTCCTCTACTTATTCCTCACTCTGTGAACTTTAGAGAGCATTAGCGGCATGGATCCTAGGTCTGAGACAAGCCAATAGCCCACGCAACACCTTAAACATTGTCTCTACTGATATGACTTATCTATAATACAGCAACAAGAGATCTGTACCGATTAGTTCACTTGCGAGTGAGTCTTAGATCCCACAGACAACAGATCGGTTGACTCCGCAAAATGAGACTTGATGGCTGCGTGCTCACATTTACAACGTTTCGCCAGTAATCCAGCCCACAGACAAGCCATATTAGCAGTAAAAGTATGCCCGTCATAGCCTAGGCTATCCAACAATTAGCCGAAACAATATAAATTGTTCCCGCCAGAGCTGACAATTCGATAGTTCTCTGGGTTTCCGTCGTGAGTAGAGGGAGAATCTTTGTCAGTTGTGGCTAAATAGTTGAGAGAAGTGTTCCAAAGGAAACAAATAAGGAGTTCAGGTCGTGTCACACAGACTGAAGGAACCGGCTTCTCGAGGAATAGTATGGTGCAAGGCATTCACCTACCTAGGTAGTGCGCCGTAGCGCAGTCTGTGGCCAAGAAAAGGTTTGCGCCATGGTATATGAAATGAGCCGCAGAGTTTCAAGAGCAGCGTCGATACAGGTCGAAGTCTTGACGGTTCCTTATCAGACCCGTCAAGGAGTCAGTCAACATTTCTCTGGTGCTTGCAACAGTTCTCCCATACAAATAAGAGACATTAGCTAAGCCGAAACCAATATAAAATTTCTACACATGCGTAGCTACTGTCTCAGGGTTGGAATCGACCTTCGTTAAATCATGCTCATATATTCATTACCGACATGCTTCGTCAGGTAGACATTCTATATACGTAGTACCATTAGACTTGCTCAACAGATGGCTTCTCATCCCCGCCCTTCGCAGATTGGTACCGATCTAGGTCAACAATGCCAAGATCAGCTGCGATATTGAACAGCCTTGCCTTCTCGTCATGCGCGGCATTATCTCCGAACACCGCATCCATGTCCTCGAGGCTCTTGCCCCGCGTCTCCGGGATAAAGAAGTATGTGAATGCAAACGCCAGGAGACAGAAGGCCGCGAAGAAAATGTAGGTCCCGTAGCCAATTGTATCCAGCATATCTGGTGTAACGAGCCCGATGATGAAGTTGCACATCCACGTGGCACTCGTGGTTATGGACATAGCCTTGGAGCGGTTGCCAAGGTTGAAGATCTCAGACGGCAGAACCCACCCGATCGGGGCGAACGAGTACGAGAAGTTGATATCGTAGATGTAGATGAATGCGATACCGACCCAGCCAGCTGCCTTGTTGGACACCAATGTGGAGCCGAATCCGCCGATAATGCCACCGACGATGACAAGAGAGACGAAGGTCCCGATGGCTCCACACATGAGGAGTGGGCGGCGCCCGACCTTATCGATGAGGAACAGGGCTGGGAGTGTGGAAAGTGTATTTACGATGCCGTAGACGCCAGTGGCCAGGAGCGACGAAGTCTTGCCTGAGAGGCCGAGCTGGCCAAATATCGTTGGAGCATCTGGTGATAGTCAGCAAACTGCTAGAGCTGAAAGTCCCAAAACACCACAGCACGGGGGCTATGATAGGAGAAACCTTGAACTCACAGTAAATGATGGCGTTACAGCCCATGAACTGCTGGAAGAACATGACCACGCATCCAATGGTCAACCGCTTGAGTGAAGCCTTGGTCGAAACCAAGGAGGAGTACTCGGCCAAGTACAGAGAGATCCCAGTCTTGCCTGGGTATCGATCACGGCCGTACGTCTCCTCAAATAGAACTTCAGCCTTAATGGCAAGGTACTCGCGGCACAGAGTTTCGGACTCGACATCAACCCGTCGAATACACGCGAGGGCCTCCAGTGCCTTGTCTTCCTTTTGCCGCATGAGGAAGTACCTGGGTGATTCCGGGTAGAAGAGCATACCGAGACCGAGAATGATGGCAGGTAATATCTGCATGGCGAGGGGAAGCCTCCACGAAGCTTCACTCTGGCCGGTGCAGCTGTCAGGCCCGACGTCGGCGATGGGATCGAATTCCGGATTGGATGCTGAGCCCCCAGTGTATGGGATGTCTGGTGCGCATCGTGTTCCACCAATGTACTGAGTCCCGTACTCAAGCCAGTAACTGACCAGGATACCCAGGGTAATGCTCACTACTAAATGTCAGAACAGGTCGAAGCTATATAAAACAGTGTACATCACTTACATTGCTGAAGCACAACTAGGGTGCCACGAATGGCCGGGGTCGACACCTCGGACATGTACATCGGTACGATCATTGTGAGCATACCGACAGAGAAACCGGCGATCGCTCGTCCCGCAAAGAGCATTGGAATCGAGCCGGCAGCAGCCTGCAGAGCAGAGCCCAGTGTGAAGATAACCACGGCAACAAGGATGGATCCCTTGCGGCCGACGCGGTCTGCGATAGGCCCGTTGACGAGCGAGCCGAACCAGGCGAACAGCAGAAGCGTCGAGACGAACCATCCCTTGAAGCTGCTGTCCAGGTAGATGCGAGGGAATTTGGCGGCAAACGACTCCATCGTCAGCACGCCTGAGACGACGCCCTGGTCGTAGCCGAAGAGAAACCCTCCCAGGGACGCGAACTTGTCAAGACTAAAGTTAGCCGGACGTCACAGAATACTTGCCGTAAGATGTTGTACTTACAGAGGCGAGGCCCAGGACATAAGGGTTTTGCCGTAACTGGTGCACCAGGCCCGTGTTGGGCGAGGCGTAGAGGTCCGTTGCAGCTCCTGCTTGAGCCATGGTGCCTTGTAGGTTCACAGACGATTTACTGACGAACTGCTAGGTGGGAAGCAAAAGACACAGCGGCTCCGGTCGTGAGCACCGCCTCTCACTTGTTATATGATTGTCCCGCACGTCCTGACCGCTGCCGGCGTGCCATATCCACCCACACTTCTTTTCTCAGTACCCGTGGGCTGCGGGGTGAGGTCGGGGAATTCGCTGGGGACTGTGGCCAGTCAGCTGCCATGCTGGCCCGAACTCATGATCGTCGACACGACGGACACCGCTGTTGGTTGGTTGACTTGAGGGAGCATTATGGCCGGTTCTAAGTAGCGGTGTTCGCGGGCGGGGAACGGAAATATGGGTCTCTGCATGGCCGATGTAATGCCACGCATGCAGACAGGACTGTACTGGCAGGAAACACCATTGAGTTGTGCGTGAGATCCATTCGGCTGTATCCACTGCGCAGCAGAACCTCAGGCCAGCCTGACCAGCAGGATCTTTTGTTGCTGCGCAAGTGGGTGGGTAGACCGCCCAGAGGATCATCTACGCAGGCGCGTACTGTGGTGGGCTCGATGTTGAGTGTTCCCACTTGGAGCCTTCATACTTGTCCTGCAGGCTGTTCCGCATTCCTGCATGGAACTTGTTTCTAGAAATCGGTGAAGCTCAAGATGCAGCAGAGTCCCATTTTTGATAGCCAAGATAAGGAGTCGCACAAAGTCTAGAGCAAAAAGCTTTTGACGTGGGCTATGTCCCCACGAAAAACAACCATACTTAAGTACCTAGGTACGCGTGCTACTGCTTCCCAGATGAAGTGGCGTGTTGATGGCACAGACTTGCAAGTCGAAAGTTGAACGGTCCGGGGCTGCTCAAATTGCTCAACTCATTTTCGGGCTCAGAAACTGCTTCAAAGTTCGTTCGTGTACGGAAGCCGTATATGCAGATACAGACAGTCAGCTAGTACTCTTGACAATACAATGCGGCTGACAGCAACATATTGACATGCAGTTGACTTACGCGCCGAGGTGGGGTTCAGCCCACCAAGAAGAGAGAACCTTGAAAGGGTTCAACCCCCGAGTGGATATGGAAGAGCTCAGTGAGTACGATATAGCTATTTATATCTGCCCGTGAACATTTCGAGTCCACAATATAAAGCAGTCCATTGATGACGCTTCCTGGGTTTCGTCGCATCATTGAAAGGGTAAATGAACGCAGCTCAGTCGAAGTAATCGCAACGTGAGCCGACTTTGTTGCTTTGTTTACTCATTTCTTGCTATGTAACCTCACAACCCACACAACCCGATGAATTCGTTCAAGCTTTAGAAGCTGTCTCGTCCACAGGTACGCTACGTAACTGTGCTCGCGTATTTTGGGCGAAAATAAAAGCGCGTTCAGCACTGCTTATTGTAAATGTATTCCTAGCAAGACATCCGAACTCTTTACATCATTGTTCACCCACGTCGCAGAACGGCTTGAATAGATCGTATGACAACCCACCCCACATGCATATTTCGCAGCGCGTACTGCCAAGACGGGCCTCCTCACGTCAGCTCCTTGCATGCTGAAGCTCAAACTTTACCAGTGTTGCCCCTCATGTAGACATTCTACAGTGTCCTGAACTTTCGGCAATCCTTTTTCCCATCATCTGAAAGACTAAAATCCCATACGATTCTGCTGGTCTCAACGCGCTGCCGAGAGAATGGACACGACACTATCTCACTTCGTCGGCTCTTTTAAGGGGACCCAGGGGGCTGCTGTCGCAGTGGCTCTTTCAGTTGGCCTTCTCTTACTCACGATATTGCAATATGCATCCAGGCCGCAGAAGTCAGTTCCGGCAAGACTGCCTCTCAAGGTCGAAGCCGTGAGTATTTACTATTTCTAGTGGAACAATGCATTCATGAGGTAGAGGACATTCCAAACGATTGTGCTGATGATGCATGATAGTTATACTTCTATCCTGTCAAAGGACTGAGGGGTTGTGAGCTCAAGCAGGGCAAGATTGGCCCCCTTGGTTTCGAGTACGACAGGACCTTCTGCCTGCAAAAGGTCCATCGCGATCCCGATACCAACAAGGTCAATCGGTTCGAGTCTATGTTTAGCGGGTTTCATCTCCGGATGGTATTGTTCTCAACCCGTCTCGAGGATTCTCCGGACGGCAAGGGGCGAGACATTGTCATCACCTGGTCGGGTCCCGAGGAACCAGAAGCACGTGAAAAGCAGATCCGCTTTCCACTCCGGCCGCGGTTAGAAACCCTGGAAAAGGTGCATATTGACATCTATGGTGCTACTACCGACGCGTACGACATGGGCGCCAGCTTCTCGGCATGGTTCAGCAGCTATCTGGGCTTCGAAACCCGTCTGATTCATCTCGGGCAGAACTCCCGCCCCGTTCTGGGCTCAGGCGCGCCACACAGCGATCAAGCATTCCGTAAGAGCCTGCCGCCATTGACTTACAGCGTCCGCCGCTATCTCGTTCCATCATTCCTCAAGCAGAAGTCCGAGAGAATCAGCTTTGCAGATATGGGTCAGTATCTAGTGGTTACGGCCGAATCCAACGCAGAGGTCGGCAGGCGGCTCCGGGAGACGGACCCGTCGGCTGGGGATGTGCAGATGGACGTCACCAAGTTCCGGCCAAACATAGTGGTGTCTGGAAGTCCTACCCCTTTCGACGAAGAGTATTGGGCCGAGCTGCGCTTCGCAGATGGGGTACATATGGCGCTGACCGGCAACTGCCTGAGGTGCCAGTCCATCACTGTCGACTACGATACGGGCAAGCCGGCCGCTGATGTGAGGGGCCAGGCGTGGAAGAAACTTAGTAAGGACCGAAGAGTGGACAAGGGCTGTACCTTCATGCCAGTATTTGGAAGGTACGGATACAGTCCTGCGTCGAACATCGGGAGGGAAATCCGCGTCGGCGATGAGGCCCTGCTGACACGCAGGAACCGAGAGCGAACCGTTTTTGGTGAGTGGAGTGCCTGTGTAAAACATGAATATAAAACGACACTGTTGCTGACGTGAACCTCAAAAATAGATTGGCCATTATCCAAGGCTGTGGCCACCATGTACGAGCGAAGCTCAAAATAGGGATTGCATAGTTACCCCGGGCGGAAGGCGGTGGAAATTCTCTTAGAGGCCTGTGTCATTCTCTTCTCATTCTCGAGTATCATGAACTTGAATAATAGGCCACGGCCTAGATGAAAATATATACATGTATTCTGCCCCAAAAAGTACGGTAAAACACAAAAATCCAACCACTGGCCCGTTCCCGTCACCGTGCCCTCTGGTTTACAAATGCCTCTGCTGAACTTGTCTTGGTATTCACTTGCTAATTATCAGAAGAGAAGCTGCCTGACTCACATGCCTCTGGACAGCTCGAACGTAGGAATGCACGTAGTGCAAGCGCCACGTTGGAAGTTGAGGGTCTTGTAGAAAATAGTTTCGGTACTCAAGGCACGGATGAGTGCTTCGCAAATGCAGATCGTAGCCCCAAGTGTCACAATATCTGTTACCCTGCGACAAGTCCGATGAGGCCACGTCAACTCGACGACGGCCGTACATATACTCCTTGATCATCACCAGCTGGCAACTCTGTTCTGACCTTCTGTGGCATCTCAATTATGTAAGACTAGATGCAACTTGTCATCACTTAAGCGCATAATTCTGTCTAGTGTGGGTCCGAGAAACTCACCTCGTCCTGATCGACACCATCACTGTCCGTGACCTCCTTCCTTTTCACGGTCGTGGAACGGGTCGAGATCGCTCTCTCCTTGCCTTTTCGTGACTTCTTCCACTTACCTCGGGGAACGTCGTACTCTCGCTTTAATTTCTCATTGGCAGCTCTGATCCTCGGCTCCGTTAACTCTTCCTGAGATCCATCAACTGCGGGAGGTTGTCATGTCAGTTCCTATTGTCACAGTACCAATTTTCCCCAATGGGTCCCTTACCGCGGTATGCGAATTCTTGAACAATATCGTCGAGTTCGTACACAGAAGTTATTCCTGTATCGTGACAGGGGTGACCTTTCTGCCTCCAGTGATCCAGTGCGCCCTTGCCCCGTAGCGGGTGTTCCAAGAAGGGCATCTGCTGGCCAGGGCCACACCATACCACGAGCCACACGCCATCCCCACATCGCACGTCTTTGAATATGTACTGCTTTCCTTCGACATCGTTGAAATCCAAGGACTTGGTCACAAGATTAGCCCATCGCGGCGCTGTCTTGGCCTTCTTGGTCGCGGACTCTGGACTGCGCGGCTGGTCAATCTCCATGGCTTCGAACATCCGCTTGGCAGCCTGCGTCCGAAGAAAGCTGGGTGAACCATGAGAGCCGTCAGAAGACAGCGTCTCCTGGAATTCAGGTATAGATAGAGATTCGGATGGGCTGTGGTGCCTGACATCGTTGGATACTGTCGCGGTTCCTGACGTCGACGGCACTGCTGGACGGGGCGGAGGTCCCATCGATTTTCCCCTCTGTCGTTGGCTCGATGAGCCAGGTTCTGCTTCCATGGTGAACGAGCGTCGATCATCATCATCACACACAATCACCGCTGCTGGTGCGGCTTGGCTGGGGTACTGGCTCAGCAGCGGACCGATCTGGGTGACGAGGTCATCTACCCCCGGGAACTTCCTATTCAAGAATTGTTGGATAATCATCTCTGCTGTCTCATCTCTTTCGAGAGAGGTTTCGGTCAAGCTCCTGCGAATGCTTGAGCGGGCCTGGGTGAAGCCTCTGACGCCTTCTTTGATCATATCCAAATGTTTGCCCATCTCCCGGTAAAGGATCGGCTCCCACACAGCCTCGAGGTTTTCAACATGTCGAGAGTCGCGGTATGATTGTGGAAGCTGTTGGGTATAGTCATTGCTGTTGGAAGTCATGATGGCCATGATGACCTAGGTATCTAGAAACCACTGTAGGCGAGGTGACAACGCGATCAATCCAAGTCCGTCAAAACCAATGGGCAGGAAAGTAAAGTGGATATACCTGTTAATTCATGAGAGAGATATGCTACGTGGTACGGAGATATATAACTAACATTGGCGATTGCACACAGGCTAGGGGAGGCAATGGGTGGGCGCGAGAGTTGCAACCCTATACTTTAGTAAAAAATCCACCGCTGGGGAAAGAAATACCGATAGGTAGTATATTTGCTCGACTACAGAGTCAACGAAGGGTATGTGCCTAAGCGCCAAAAAGATGGCAGCCCCGACGTAGACGCTTCCTCATAGGTCCAGTACCGTCTCAGAGCCATGTACAAGCAAAGCCACCAAGTCATCAGGTGCCGTTTCCTTCTCAATCTGCCTCGCGAGGCTTTGAACATCGGATTGTCCATCCAGTGAGGGATTTGTTATGGGCTGTGAGATGGAGGGAACCTACTGTGCCTCAAGGCTGCAGACGAGGTCCTGCAGCTGCGGTAGATAAGCGCCTCGCTTGCGTGCGGCTGCGAGGCCGAGCTGCTGCGGCCCGAGGGAGGAACCGTCCAGCCCTCGGACGCGTGACATTTACGGAAATATATCCCACCAACAGTCTCTTTATCCATGTTTGAGCAAGGCGCCCTGCCTGAGATTACCAAGGGCGCCAGAGACTGGATGGAGCTCAGGCTGCTTGCTCCATGCAGGCTGTGATTGGTGACCATGGCGCAGATAACTCTCGTCATCACCCTCGAGCCTCTCATGCCGCCAGAGAGACCGATAGATCCACGAAGCGTAGGCGGAGATACTGGCGGACGCGGAGCATGAGTAGATCTGGGAGGTTACCGTTCACAAAGTTGACGCAAACTACCGAGCTCGAGCAATTTAGCCAGAAGGATCAGATTCTTCTGTATTTCATCGCTTCGCCGTGCTAGGTATCATAAAGCAGGCGAGCAGCTATGACAAAAGATCGCTGTTTACTGCATCTGTGCAGCCGATATGAAAATGGGTGAAAACCAAGTGCAAACTAGACCCTGAAGCCATGAGCCAATCGCTGAAGTCCAGATAATGAAGGAAGCCAACCATGAAACCATTGCCTGCTCAACCCTGACCACCGGAACCAATGCCTGTGCCAACGCCGATAATTGTCCCTTGATGTCCAAAAAAATTACTGTGACTTCTCGTGTAAAACACGGTAGACGCCCGTCTATTGATCGCCCTCTCTTCTTTGATGCATGTAAGCCACGCGGCGTTGCCTATTCCCAGCAAACCCGCATCCACTCACCGCAAAAGCTTCTTCTTTTGCATCAAGCACAGCAGTCTCGGTCAACTCCGTAAATCAGGAAACTCGTGTCCTCGCGATTAGTATGGACTGGGCACTGCCAGACTCTCAACTCGAGGAGGCCGAGGCCACAGCGGCCTTTGTAGCCTGGGCCTCAACTTTCTCAGATACCGTCTCCCACCATGAAGCATGTGATTCCCGGTCAACAGCCCCGACCTTGGACATCTCATCCACCATGTCTCTCACCCGATCCACAAACTCAACCATGCCAGAGCTCGCCAACTTCTCACCTGCGATGCTCGTGGCCTTGGCCTTCTCGCTCGTGCTGCCCGCCGCGATGCGCCCTAGAATATGATCTCGCAGCCGTTTGAGCAGTAGCCGGAGGACGGGCTGGGTGGGGTCATGGGCGTTCGGGTCCCAGGTCTCACTGGGGTCTGGCTGCTGAGTGGTCGCGAGCTCGATATGCGCAGCCACAAGCTTCTCGACGAACCCGCGCAGATGACTCTTGGTTGTCGAGGGCATGGACCGCCCGGCTTCGAGAGCTGCCATGATCCCGGCTACAGCCGCATCCTGCGAATCGGCATGATCAAGAACATTCATGATGCGCGCTGCCTCCATCCGCCATGGCGCGCGGACGTCACGCTTCAGAAGATTCTTGCACTGCAAGAGAATCCCGCCAGTGGTGACCATATTGCGTGTGAGGTGACCATATTTTCGGATGCGCTTGTAGTCGAGCTGCAGCATCTCTGGGATTTGACCGTAGCGCATAGTGCTGGGCTGTGTGAATACGTCAACAAGCATATGAGCGTAAATCTTCTCCGCCGTGGGTCGATTCTTTGGGTGATTGACGTTCTCAGGGTCACGACGAGCCGTCTCGGCTATAACCTTGTTTCTCGCCGCCCTCCAAGCTGTCTCAGCCGCGAATAATCCATGTTCTCCCTGCTCGATTGCGGTGCAAAAAGCTTTTGCCTCGTACTCGGGTGCGTGCTCTAGCAGCTGGGGGCCGACCAATTGCAAGAGATGGTTGGCGTAATCGCTCAGCATGACATCGATGAAGAGGATCAATGCCTCGAGACGGTCGACATAGCTGCCTTGGCTGAGCTTGTTCTCAACCAGGTCTTTCACTTGGTCGTCCCGAACAGGAGCACAAAGTTTTGGCATCAGAGAACCCATGGATGAAAAGAAGCGCTCGTACGAGAACGACCCATTTCGGAACCGTTCCTTTAATTCGTCAATATCCAACAGTTCGCCAATAAAATTGTGCATCGAGTTCCCGGGCTTAAGTAGCCGTTGCAATTTCTCGCGGATGTGTTGGGCGATCCGAAGGAGAAGCTTGAACTGCACCTGTCTCGAGTTGTCGTCGGTTGCGTGAATCGTTGCCCTCATTTGCCCGAGAATGGGCTGGAGTGCCTTCGTTTCAGCCTCCACAAAGTCGTCCGCGACCACACGGTATTCCTTATTAATAGCAAGTTCGTGGACGACGGTCCGATTGTCCGGCAAAAGCATGCCTTTCTTGATGGGCTTCGGGCCTTGTGGTCTGCTCGCAGGGGTAGACGGGGGAGTGGGATAGACGCCTGAGGTGTCGCTCCTGGGGCTGGAAGGATGGCTTTTCGCCGTGCCCAGGTCAGCCATTGCCGTCTCGGTGGTCAGGGTCTGATCAGCGACTCTGGGTTTCAGGTCGGCCTGTTGTTTCTTCTTGTTGGCAGCCCTCGCCTTCTTGGCCCTGTACCTGGCGTTTTTGATGACCTCGAGCCCCCGTTCCCTGCCCAGTAGTTTGTTGATTCGAGCAATGAGCATGAGCTGATTCGTTTTCATGCTCTCCTGGTACTGCTGTACCACGGATGGGTCGCTGGTTTCCTTGACATGGTCCAAAGTGGCGTCCAGCTCGACTAATTGCCCCAACATTCCGTCCACCAGAGCATTCTTGTCCCGGGCCTTCCAGTTAAAGAAGGCATTTTCAAACTGGGAATAAACTTGAGGAAGGACTTGGGTGAGACCTGGGGGATGGTGTAGTTATTGAAGCTTGTCAGCCGGGACATGATGTTCTCGAAGGTGATTAGGAGATCGCGAGACTTTGCCACGACCTCCTGACATTGAGGATCTGTCAGGTTATCCCTGGGTATGGGATGCGCCGGTGAGCCCTGGTCTGGAGGCATTATGTCGTAGGTGTTGCTCAGGACCTGGGCAGGATGGCCCAAAATGAGGTAGGCGCTGAGAAAGCAGCGGACTGCCTTCATCTGCTCGACTGAGTCCAGCCCGCCGTTTTGCAAGCCACACATGGCAAGGACACGAGCAGTGACCATAACCACCCTCACTTGCCCGAGCAGTTTCGTGACCTCGTCATAGTCGGTCGTCTTGACTCCTTCAACAGTCAAGGCCAGCCGGGCAAATTCTTGAACAACCTTCCTCTTGGCCACGACGCGCCACCAATTTTGTATCCTCCATGCAGCAGCGTCTCGGGTCAGCGGTGTCGATTCCGTCTCCTTGGCCTCTTTGACCGGGGACAAGGAGTCATCCGACTTCCTCGTGCTCACACTAGAGCCCCGGACCCTTACGTTCTGCCTTCGAAGTTCTTCGCGGCGCCTCTCAGCCTCGGCCTGGCGCTCTTGCATCTGCTGGCGCATCTTGAGGGTTTCCTGCTCGCGCTTTTCCTTGGTGGCCTCGGCGATGGCCTTGGCCCTCTTGACTTCCTCTGCGCACGTGGCGGCAATTTCTTTGAGGTTGCGCTCCCGGGTCAGGCGGGCAGCCTCTGCTCTCTCCTCGGACAAGACTACGACGCGATCTTTGGCCCTAGCAGCGCGGAGGCGCACCTTTTCGACGTGCGCGGCACGGTCGGCAAGGCGTTTTTGCCGATCCTTGAGGATGGCATCTCTGCGTTGGTGGTTGGCGACATGTTTGCTCTGTGGGCCGGTCGCTGTGCCGTGAGAGTTTGAGAGGGAGTGTAAGGAGGATAACGAGTTTCGGCGTGTGGAGGCGGCGGAATCTTTTCGTCGTGATTGGGACGGTCGGTAGAAGCGTGCAGCCAGGTGAGGAGGTGGTGTATAGACACGAGAGCGAGCGCCGTCGACTTGCAGGTCTAGGGCGTAGAGGAAGTCGTCTTCGAGAGGCAGCAACGAGACGTCGACGTCGACGTCCACATCAACATCAACATCAACATCACCGTCCACATCAACGTCGATGTCAGCTGTGTCCGACATTGGAACGGCGCCGGTTGACTCTTCGATGTTGCGCGAGGGCTCGGATAAATCTATAGACGGTCGCCGCATTGCGTGGGCCGCAGGATGTGAAGAACGACGCTCTTTGTCGTTTGCACTCGGTGATCGCAGTCAATTATAGGTGGTGACCGAGAGGGTGTCGACTCCTTCGTGGGGGAGGGGTATGCGGTATTGCTATCAAACAGGTCGGAGTCGAAGGTATCCGGGGTCGAGGGTGTCGGTGTCCGGGCGATTAGGAAGTGATATCGACTCGCATCAAGGGGCCCCGGACAGCCGTCAAAGAGGAGGTGTGACGGTACAGTCGCGGGAGAGGTCCCTTTGTTGCTGCGACCAAGGGTAGGGCAGGTGGAGAGTGCGTCGAAATCGGAGGATTACACAGTAGGAGGAGGAGGAGGAGGAGTAGAAGGGGAGGGTCGGGCGTTGGTAAGCAAGCTGGGCTGGGCTGGGCTCAAGGACTAGCCGAGTTTGGTGGAGGTGATTGGTGGTGGAGCTGACGGGTACGGAGGGAGTGAGGTGAGAGATGGAAGCAGCGGAGCAGAGCAGGAGTGAGGAGGTGGAGTGCGGGTTCGGACTGGGCCCAGGCTCGGCTGGGCTGGGCAGGGTGAGGGAGGGTTGGCGTCAAGGCAACCCAAGGCTAGTCGAGTGTTGGCGGGCTTGGGACTGTGGTCTTGTGGCCGTGGGCCTTGGCCGCTTGGCGTCAAACAGGTGGCGCGGGAGGTCAAAACAAGCGAAGGATGAAACCCGCGGCTGAAGTCAGTCGTGCTTGGCGGAGACACGACAAAACCTTGGAAAGAAGAGACCGAGCAGGCACTTCGGAGTAATATACACATGCGTACGAGAACAAACGTACGCGAAGGGAGGAAGGGGCAAGACTGAGACTGATTCTAGGGATGAATAATAATAAATAAACTCATGGGTTGAGTGTTGGAATATGCTAGGCAGTCTTGCTAGTCTGCCACATAGTTAACATAAGCTGGTGCTAATTTGGTGCCAATCTGGGCAGACCAGACCAGGGGGCGAATGGCCCATCCGTTTGCTGACCGATGTGCTGGTGGACGGATGGACGGGGAAAGAAGGCTGGGGAAGGCTGCTTTGCACGCCTTGCACGCCTTCCAGTACACATGTACTGCCTGTCACCTGTGTAGAGCCCAGCCTGCCCAGCCAGGGCAATGACGGAAGCGGCCAAGCGGATTGTGAGTGACCTGGGGCGAGCACCGGGAAGCGACGCCACTTGGTCCCGTCACTTGTTACCCGCCTTTCTTGTGCTCAATATCAGTGCCGGCCGGTACGTACTCGGGAATATACAGCCGGACAGCCAGTCGGCCAGACGGACAGCAATGTATGCGGGTGGGCTCATGTTGGCAAGGTAGTTATTATTCCCTGCAGATCCACTCACTGCCCACGCTCAGAAACCTGGTTCACACTGGTCTAAGTTGGTAGATCGTATAGCAGCTTATTGTGTAAACTCGGGCGTCAGAGTCCCTAGCCCTATCAATAATCCGTGTCCTATATAGACTCACTAGCCCACCCGTTGCCGTCTCTGGCTATCCAATAGGGGCATTGACCATATAGTACCTGTCAGCCATTGCTCATACCTCGCTATATACAGGTCCTATTCAGGTCCAACGCGGGCTGCTAAGCTGAGAGACCTCTGTGTCACTGCTTCCAGGTACCGGGCGGACTTGGCCGAGGGCGACGCATAATCTTCGGGATACGCAAGCCGAGGCGTGCAGCCCCCAACAACTGCCACGGCAAGCACTGGGCCAGTGGCCATGGCCGTACTTACCGAGCACCCATGCAGTATGTAGTATGTGTGAAGGTAGCATGCGTGCGTCGGAGCACGGCAGACTGCTGTGACATTCCCTAGAGAACAGCGTGCCATGACTATCACCTTGGCACACCACCGCTTGCTAGCCAAGACGAGTTCAAAATTCGGCACGAACGAGAGGTAGCGAGCCAAGACGATTTTAATCTGAGCTAAACCCCGTATCTCAGCTTGCTCGCTATGCGCCCGCACGCCCTCACCACGCATACCAGCAGCAGCTTATTCCCGGGTGAGCCGCCCCAGGAGCCAATCGAGTCAGTCGCGATCGGCGGCCTTTGGAATTCAAGATTGGATCTGGCTTTGAGTTTGCTGCTGGCGATGCATTTACTACGTATAATACCAACAGGCGGCGAGTGCTTGTGTTCAGCCCAGCATCCCAGCAGCCCAGCAGCCCAGACAGAAGATCGGCCCAACGTTTGATCACCCGTGCTTACTTTGACCTCGGCGGAAAGTTCCTCGACTGAGACTAGTAGGCCCCGTCGCCTCGACTGTGTACCAAGACGTGACAACGAACCGTCCCATCTGCGTGCCTCGCCGTGAATGGTTCTGGCCATGGCCTGGCACGGCGCATGGCATCGCTGGGCGGAGTCCTGGCAGACGACAAGCCGTGAGGCTCATCCGGTCAGGGGCCGTGGAAGGCTGCCGAGCCGAACGTCTCGAGACGGGGCCCCGGGTCTAAGCTTTTTACGTTGACCGTCGCTTGCTGTTGCCGTCGTCATTGATTGGAGCTCCGCGGTGCAGACGACACAAGACAGACTAGACTGGTGGCAGTCTGGTGCTCGGCCAAGTGCCGCCAGCTGCAACGTACTTGGTTTTCCCAAGTTGTAGTATCCCATACTAATAAGCACACTAGAGTATAATTGCTCTGTCGAGAGCGAGATTGCTGGTCGGCACCGAGTGCGGCTGGCTCGGCGCTGGACGGCCAAATGCCGAACGTTGCTGCAGGGGGCCCTTTGGACTGCAGTAACGCCCAGGAGCAGTGGGATTTTGATCGCATGGCATGACCTGGGCACAATACCGTCTCTGACACCTGCTCATGCAGGGTGCTGTTTTTCACTTGATGCTCGCTACCTACCTAGGTACCAAAGCTATATCCAGTAGCGAGACATGGACGGCCAGTAGGCCAGGGCTTAAACTGCTGGAATAGGCAGGTGGGCACGCCCGTACCCGCTACTTGCTGCCTCGTTCGGTTTGTGTCGGGCAGCTGGTGCTGTGTCTGTCAGTATACGTACGTGCCTTTTGAGCAGCCGCGCCCACGATGAAGGCACAGTCCGTGTCTTCGCGTCTCCGCTTGCTAGCGGTGGCAGCCTCGCCTCGCACATTGCCGTCAGCAGGCACAGTCTCCTCAGCTACATCTAGCCCGTCCTCCCGTGCCTGTTCTGCTTCTTTCGAGACATCATCGCCCGTGCTCGCTCTCACCAGCCCTCGCCGTCCTGACCCTGCCGCCAGCTCCAAGCTCAGTCGCAGCATCAGCTCCAGGATCAAGAGTAGCAGCACCTGGCCAGCCATTCTGCCATCCCCACGGGCGAGAAGTCCAATCGCTCCGGCCGGCATCAGGCTTTTCCACGACCTCAACAGCACTGCTTCGAAACCGTCTTGGCACCATCCGGCTCGCTCTCCACTAACAACACAGCTTGCTGGCCCTGTGCATCCCTTCGCTGCAGCTTGCAGGTCTCACCTTTCGAGTGCCCCACATTTCACCGCAACGTCGACGCGGGGTCACGCAACCTGTGCTTTGGCAGCAGAGGACCACCTTGGGAGCTTCCCAACCACCCACAACACCACAAACACCTTCGACATGGGCGACAGAGACCTCTTGCCAGACAGCTTCAAGGCTGGTCACTATGACCTGAAGCTGACCAACCTTGACTTCAACGACTGGTCCTACAATGGATCCGTGACGTATGCTATTCTGCCCCTCGTGGCCTGCCCACCCCGCGCCCCCCTGATCTTCCCACGCGCCGTAGCTGATCCTCTCCCAACAGCATCGCTGGGAATATCACCAAGCCAACCAAGGAGATCGTCATCAATGCTCTCGAGCTGAACCTCAGGAATGTCAAGGTCTCCGCCGAGTCTGGCAAGGCCAGCAGCTCATGGAGCTCATCCAAGATCACATATGACACCCGCGCTCAGCGGGCCATCATCTCCTTTGACGCTGAGCTCCCCGTCTCCAAGGCCACCCTGACCATCGACTTTGACGGCGTCATCAACCATGACATGGCTGGCTTCTACCGCTCCCAGTACAAGCCCGTGGTCCCAGCTGCAGCCTCCGTCCCTCGTGACCAAGAGTTCCACTACATGACCAGCACCCAGTTCGAGAGCACTGATGCCCGCCGCGCCTTCCCCTGCTTCGATGAGCCGAACCTCAAGGCTACCTTCGACTTTGCCATTGAGATCCCCACTGACCAGGTTGCCCTGAGCAACATGCCCGTCAAGGATATCCAGCCGACTGCCGAGGGCAAGCAGCTTGTGTCCTTCGAGACAACCCCAGTCATGTCCACCTATCTGCTCTGCTGGGCAGTTGGCGACTTCGAGTACGTGGAGGCTTTCACAGAGCGCAGGTATAACGGCAAACAACTCCCAGTGCGCGTCTACACCACCCGAGGCCTGAAGGAGCAGGGCAACTGGGCGCTGCAACACGCCCCCAAGATCATAGATTTCTTCTCTGAACAGTTCGACATTGATTATCCTCTTCCCAAGAGTGATATCCTGGCCGTCCATGAATTCACGCATGGTGCGATGGAGAATTGGGGCTTGGTCACATACAGGATGACTGCTATCTTGTTCGACGAGAAGAAGTCCGAAGCTCGCTTCAGGAACCGCATCGCCTACGTTGTTGCCCATGAGCTGGCCCACCAGTGGTTCGGAAACCTTGTCACCATGGACTGGTGGGACGAGCTTTGGCTCAATGAAGGATTTGCGACCTGGGCAGGCTGGCTAGCCACCGATCACCTCCACCCTGACTGGGAAGTGTGGCCACAGTTCATCAACGAAGGCTTCGAGACCGCCCTGAAACTCGACGCACTGCGCTCTTCCCACCCCATCCAGGTTCCCGTCCGCGATGCGCTTGAGATCAACCAAGTCTTCGATGCTATCAGTTATCTCAAAGGTTGCTCTGTCATCCGTATGCTGGCGAACCACCTTGGTGTCAAGACGTTCCTCAAGGGAGTGTCCATTTATCTGAAGAAGCACACTTACGGCAACGCCAAGACTGTTGCTTTGTGGGAGGCACTGAGTGAGGCCTCTGGCACTGACGTCCCGGCACTGATGAAGCCATGGATTGAGAAGATCGGTTTCCCCGTCTTGACTTTGGCCGAGGAACCTGGCCAGGTCACCGTTAAGCAGTCCCGCTTCCTGTCGACCGGCGACGTGAAACCCGAGGACGACACGACGACTTGGTGGGCTCCCCTGGCCTTCGAGGGCAAGGTCGGTGCCAAGGGGGTCCAGTCTCTTGCTCTGACCAGCAAAGAGGACACCATCCGTGACGTCGACGACGACTTCTTCGTCCTCAACAAGAATGCACCCGGCTTCTATCGTGTGAACTACCCACCCCAAAGGCTGCAGAAACTTGGAACACAACTAGACCGCCTCAGCACGGAAGACAAGATCTTCATCACTGGCTCGGCCGCTGATCTTGCCTTCTCTGGCTATGGCACGACCCCTGCCTTGCTCTCTTTCATCCAAGGCTTCAAGGGCGAGACTCACTACCGTGTTCTGAGCCAGGCCCTGGACTCGATCAATGTGGTCAAGTCCATTTTTGGGGATGATGACACCATAAAGCAAGGACTCGAGAAGTTTACCCTTCGCCTGATCGATAATGCCCTGAACAAGGTAGGCTGGGATATTCCTGCTGGTGAAGACTTCAACACTAGCCTGCTGCGGAAACGCTTGCTCCTTGCAGCTGGGACCAATGGACACCCTGGGTAAGTGGACCAGACATGAGAACACTTCTGGATGGACATAGTTCTGAGATGCTGACCACGTACAGCGTGACTGAGGAGGCCCTGAAGCGATTCTCTGCGCACTCGGCTTCTCCTAAGGACAACCCACTGCATGCCGACCTTCGCAGTCCAATCTACCGGGCCGCATTGAAGTCTGACCCTGCCGGTACTACCGCTTTTCTGAAGGACCAGTGGTACACCACGGATGCCGTCGATGGCAAGGAGGTGTGCCTTACTGTTCTGGGCAACTGCACCGACGAGTCCATCATCACTTCGACTCTCATCCCATTTGTGTTCAATCTCTCACCACCAGCGCCAGCCTCCGACTCCATACCCGCTGGAGACGTGCACTACCTGTCGAGCACACTGGCTGCGAATCGTGTGGCTCGCCCGCTTCTGTGGAAATTTGTCAAGGAGAACTGGGACCAAGTGGAAAAGAAGCTTGGTGGCAACCCTATCATTCTGGATCGCTTCGTTAACGTTACTCTGAGCAAGTTTACAACCTTCAAGGATGTCGAGGACATTGATACATTCTTCAAGGACAAGGATCGCACCGCGTTCGACCGCACCCTCGAGACGGCAAAGGACAAGGTCCGTGGGCGGGCTGCGTACAGGGAGAGAGACGCAGATGTGCTGAAAGAGTGGCTGAGCACCAATGGTTACACCTCGTGAGCAGGTGGACACATGTCGCAAACGTCGGGATGAAAATGTCAAAAGTTTATTGAATTATCATGCTTACCTATGTACAGGTAAATTTGACTAGATATTAACAATATCTATTGGTCGAGATTTCCTTTTTGGGGGCCACACCCGTGACTGTCGCAACGAAGGAGCATAGGGCTGTCCTCTCCATTCGCCTCCTCGTCCTCGTTGACCAGTACTCTCACTCCCTTGAACCCCATCTTTTCTTTTCCATCGTCACCGCCCTGAACGTCATTACCCATGCAGTCCTGCTGTTGCATCTTGACAACCTCGGCAAACATCTCAGCAAACACGAACCCTGGGTGTTTCTCATCCCATCCCAACTTCTCCAGATCGAAAACCTCCCTCCAGACTCTTCCCACGCCTTGAATAACATCTGGCTTCCTCATCTTCTCCTTCTTCCATGTTTTCCCATTTCGAAGGGCGCGGTACAGACCGTCATCTCTTCTTTCCATCAAATCGCGCGCCTTCAGGGCCGCGGTGCGAGAGGGGTGGGAGTCGCAGCGCCCCGCGCAGTAGTCAACAAGATATAGCACCTCGAGATTGTGCTGCATCGCGGAAGCCAGCAACGCAATATCCTGCACGAGCAAGCTGATGTCATCGATATCGCCAACCTGCCCCTCCTCCTCCGCCTCCTCTTCTCCATCCAGCACGCCCGCCTCTGCTGCGGCGACCTGCCCTTCCTGTGCCCAAGCAACCTCTCCCAAGTCGGCTTCCTGATCTTCCCCGACGTCCTCATCGTCACCCGCCAGGCGCGCCCCGAGATCCGGCCACAACTGCGACACGTCGATGGCGACCCTCCTAGCCCGGTGTAGCGCCCCCTCCAGCTCCTGCGACCAGACGCTCTCGAATATGGCGCTGAGAGGGCTTGTGAGGCGTCCTGAGTCGTCTGGGAAGCGGAAGGCGGGAGGCACGAAGCGCAGGTGCAGCACGTCCCGCGTGTTATCATACGTCACGCTTGCGCAGCCGCGTTCCGTGCTTGGTGCCCCAAGGTAGATTGTGTTTGTGTCGCCGCCGCGTGTGGTCGTCCTCTGCATCGTTGCTGCCGCGTTGAGACATGTTGTTCTGAGACTGCCGCGGAACTTGTACATTGAGGGGTCAGCGATGAAGCGGGTCCCTTGCGTTGAAGCGCCCTTCTCCTGGGACAAGAGGTTCTCTGTGGTGGTTGTGGCAAGTGGAGATAGGTAGAGTGTGTCGGTGACCTCCTCGAGGTAAACCGCTTCTTCTCTCTTGGACAGGCCTGCGTCTGCGTCTTCATTGTTGCTGTCATCGCCGTTCTGAGGCTCGGAGGTGGGCGAAGCTGCTCCCGGCAGCGTCGACTGGGGAATGCACGGCGGGACGCAGACATCGAAGAGGTGCATCGAAGGCTGGCTGGCTATTGTGGACTCCCATATCTGCAGCTGAAGCTCTGGGGGTAGTTCCGGGAACTTTGTAAAGGATTTGAGAGGAGTCATCCCGTTCTGGCCGGCAGTAACCATCTCTGATGTGATTGATATCTTCAAAAACTACTCGAAGGGGCGGCTAGCTCGGATAGCACTCGTTAGGCGCCCAGTATTAGTTTACTCTTTACATATCTCAGGAAGCAGATAAGAGTCGAGCGCCAACCACAGGAGGGAAGGCATAATATAAGAAGTACGAGTTCGAGAGTGTGCTTCTCAAACAAATGCATCTTGAAGCATACCCAGGCTTCCGACACAACCAGAGACCACATCTCAGGCCGATAGGTCAGACGAAGACCACGTGAAGAAGACGAAAAGTTATTGGATGACAGGGCTCAATTAAACATGGTCAGTAGGGTCACCATACGGGACGCGTCCAGGTAATTGGGGCCGAAACAGGTAGCAAGGGGCCGACAGGCGGCCGCGCCCGTGTCGGCCACCATGATATTGGCGATTTGATAGGTCAAACCAGGTTCGGCCCATTTGATCTTCACCTCAAGATTTTAAACATCTGACCCTGAGTTTCCAGTATTTATTACTGGTTCAACATTCCAATTGCGCGGGCCTAGCTGAAGCTACTGGTGGTCGGTAGACAATATATCCATTTTGGTGGGCACACACATTGGTCTGCCTTGTGAGCACCAACTGGGGCCCCGGTGTGACCCTAGCTAAGGTCAACCGAAGTGCGGATCGAACCTGGGCAATGGTTTCTTGCACAAAATGACCTGATAAGAAAAAGATACCAAAGACGAGTGCCTTGGTTTGGCTTGATATAATTTCGTGATTCAATTTTGTCGGGATGGCGAGGACTGGTCCAGAGGCACGCGGCGGTCTGCAGAACTCTGTCATATTCTGTGTAGGTCAACGCAAATATACGTTGCTGTAATTCCGCATACCTTTGCTACAGCATGTTTTCTCGTGCTCACCACGTTCTTGGGCACCGTCCCACGCCCCACGTGCGCAGTGGGCTGACGGCGTGCAGCTTTGAGGCCCCTACTCCCATTCCCGGGGGGACCCCTGTGACGTCAGTTCGAGTTCGCCCTTTCACCCGCCGACTGTCGAGGGTCGCCATCCGCAGGCGAACACTTAAGCACAAGCAGATGTCTTTCGTGATCGCGCATCAACAGATCTCCGTTGTCTTGGTCCCTTTCCACATTGTCAATACCATAAATGATCCCTGTATCCTTGTCGAGATAAGGCACCTGGCCCCAGATATATTTGCTCAAGTACCGTACGTCAAAAAGAACCAGCACCAACGGAAGGAAGCCTACAGACATTACACTCGCCAAAAAGACATGCCGGCAGGCCATTCCAACTCCATTTTTGAGAGCAACCGCAGAGCAGCTAGGGACGGCGAGGCGTTACTATGGGGTGCACTCTGCGACGAACCCAGCACCGCCGCCGAGTACATCGAGAAGGACTGCGTCGTGATGAACCCACTTCTCCACCCAGACAAGTCCTTCGAGGCGCTCACGGAAGAGTCAGATCCCTCGCTGTCCGAAGCCCTGGAGAAGCTGGCCGTCTCCAAGCACCGGTGGACGAGCTACGTGATGCACAGGCATGACCCCACGCCGGCCACCGCTAACGTCGAGATGTTCGCCGTGCAGATCATGTACAGGATGACACTGATCCGGGAGACGACCCACCGGCACCACCACCATCATAACCACAAGCACGACGACAAGTCGGACGAGGAGAAGAGGAGCAAGCCTGACCTGCAGAAGGTTGATGCGTTCTGCACGAGCACGTGGAGGCAGGGCTCGAACGGAGGCTGGAAACTTTGCTCGCAACAGTTGATACCCATATCATAATAATTAGTGTCTTTTCTGATGCCCGTCTTCTTTCAAATTCTTCTTCGTACATTAGATATTGGTCGGTATATACTTGCATTTACATGAAGCGAACAGTCAAGTGAAGGCTCTTGAATAGCACAGGAAGTATATTTAGAAAGAATATACTGGTCGATGACAAGCACAATCCCGGTGGTGTGTTGGCTATCAAAGTGCAACAGGCTGCTACTTGGGGCTTTCACGAGGGTTGAGCGTACTACCTATTAATCATCCTGTGCTCGGACTGAGTTCTTCCAATCTTGTATCAAGTCCAACTATAGATGTTCCCCGTGGATGAGTAGGTAGACTGAGTACATATGTAAGAATGAAAAGTTGTCGCAAGGCTCATTCCAGCCTCACAGTTCAACCTTAGTACCATCACCTGGGTCCACCTTTGAATCCTTGGGCTGATTCGTCTCAGCTTTCATGTAGTTAAAGTCAACATAACCTGAAGCAATGACGAGCTGCTTGAGCGGGCTGTCATCAGGGTAGCTATGACATAGCGGAGTTAGTAAATAGGGGCGGTATTGTCAGGCTTAAGCTGTAGCAGATGCTAAACTCACCGGAGTAAAATCTTAGCCAGTGCACGCTCTCCGAGCAATAACGTTGCAATGATCGCCATACTAGCAGGTACACCGGCCGGGATGCCGGCCTCCCACACTGCCAAGGACGTAGACAAGACCATTGTGAGCTCAAATTTGGTAGCAAAGTTCTTCATCTGCCCGAGTCGAGGGTCAAACACGGGGAGGCTCTTTTCAACCAGCCGGAACCAGCCGAACCAGTTAAGGAACTTGACGCTGGCCCTGAACAGCCCGGCGTCCTTGCCCCCGTACCAGCATGCCGCGAAGATTATAGCGTGCATCAAGATCGCCCCCTGGAAACCAGACCGGATGACCGCTGTCGTATAATCGCTCTTCGACCGGCGGAGCTCGAGGAGGAACGAGCTGACATTGAACAGCGCGAAGAGGATCAGGTCAGTGCTGTCGGGCCTGGGCCACACGCGCAACGCAGCGTAACGAGCGTGGTAGCGCAGGACGTACAGCGGGCCGCTGAAGATGTGGACGAGCATGGGGGGATATGGATACCCCCTGGCGCGGGTGAGTTTGGCAGATGAGTACGAAAAGGTCTGGACGAGGAAGGGCGAGTACAAGGCCAGGACAAAGAGCATTTCGAGTTCTGGGCGGTATCGTGAGAGTGTGGAATTGGCTGATTGTGCCAGCCATTGCATCTGGGGGCCCAGCGGCCCGGAGATGGGACCGGACGGTATCGTGGTTGAGTTCATCGCGAAGTGCTACTACAGACAAGTGATTTTGTTCTTGTGCGACCTGAATGAACCCTCACGAGTCCTCGAGATAACTTTGAGGAGGTCCGTGTTGGGGTTCTCGAGAAGGGTGTTAACAATATTTAAATCAACCACCTTTCACATATCATCTGCAGACACATGTGGACTCATCAGGCGTCTGTTCCGGGTGTGCCGTTTCAGCACTGGCTAGGGCTGACGGCTAAGGTGGAGGAGCCAACGCTACCACCTTAGGCACAATTTATGCCTGCCAACAAATCCTCCTACTTCCTGCATGGTCTTTTGAGTGGGTAATCGACAAGTAGAAGGGCACTCCTGCACCAACATCTGCATACGTGGGGCTAAGCCACTCCAGCATTAGTGCTGAAAGAACGATCCACAAAAATGTGGCCAGAAGTCTGATGCCAGACACAAGCGAGGCGTGGAAGAATGTTTGATGATGATGCGGACCAAAAACCATCCGAAGGTATGGAAGGTATCTCCCCCAACCTCCTACGGCACAATCTCCTACAGCACAACCTCCTACAGCACAACCTCCTATAGTATAACCTCCTACAGCATAACCTCCTACAGCATAACCTCCTACAGCATAACCTCCTACAGCACAACCTCCTACAGTACAACCTCCTACAGTACAACCTCCTATAGTATAACCTCCTACAGTATAATCTCCTATAGTATAACCTCCTACAGCATAATCTCCTATAGCACATCCTCCTACGGCACATCCTCCTATCCCACATCAGCTGATAGAATGATTGCTTATAGGATGCCTGCCTGTAGGAACTTATTCCTGCAGAAAAAATTCTTTAGGGGTTTACCACATGGGCACCTATGTACGTAGATGACTGTACCACAGGAGCCAGCAAGATGCACTGTTGCTTTCCCATGAAAGCTAGCGGCCGTCGCCCTGGTGCAACGTGGCAATGCCGAGATCCGAGATCAATCCTCAGTTGACGAGGATCGTTGTGAAGCGTTCGAGCTGTCCACGACCTCTTTATACCGCCGGCTGTTCTGCTTCCTAAGCTGCTTCTGGTCCCATTTCACTGGGACGCCCATGCTAGGGCCCCAAATCCCGGCTGCCTTCATAGACTTGGCTTCTTTGGTCCTAGCCTCCTTTCTCTCGTGTTTTGCGTCTTTGATCTCGTTCCACTTGTCGGTCGGGCATGGCTTTGCGGTGTTGAGACTAATGGCAAGCGCTGAGAGGTACAACCTTGGCCCAACTTCCAAGGCGCTAATGCGCTCCTGGTCCAATACAATTAGGTCCAACTCCTAGTGCAACCAATTCACAATGACTTGTTCGTAAGCTTACCTTGTCGACCGTGGCATCCACCAGTCTCGTATTGAGGCTGTTAGCCGAGACAGTGGTGATATCCTGCGTCCAGCCCCATAGGTGACAAGAACGGTTGTAAGGCCGATCCAGCTTCTCCCAGACCTTGCTTGCCGCTGGTGGAAGCCTGCCAGCCTCAATCAGCTTGGAATATTCTCTGTCGTCGAAAATATCCTCGCCGATCACCAAAATCGGAAATTGAAGGTCATCCGGCACTGGGTATATCGAGAGCTTCCGCCATTTGTCGAGCTGATTCTTCGGCTCTGCACGAGCAGCTGGGGCAACAATGGTACTAGTGTCGTCACCTCGGCCATTCAAACGTTGGCTCTGGGCGTGGCGTAAAATCTGGAGGCCTTCTTGTATGTCATTCCACCCAAACATGATCGCAGCTCGTGCTTTGGTCGTCTCGGTACCCAAATCGTCCACTATATTGCAGAACTCCCGAGCGACTTCGTAGGTGCACTCAAGCCGCCTCCCTCTTAGAGCACTGTAGACAACCTGCAGCCTCTCACCTGGGGCGTGTTTCTCATCCTCCAGATGGGATAATGTCTGCATGGAGTACCAGTCCTTGGGCTCGACCACGGCGTGAGCAATGTCAGACGCCAAGGAGAGGAGAATAGTCAGCTCCAGGTTCACCGTGGGTGTCAGCCGGTCCAGATTGGTGTCCCGAAACATGTTGGCGAAAGCTTTTTCTAGAGGAGGAATAGGGGTCTCCAGGAATTCACTGTTCGAACAATCCACATGGATCTCAACGTCTCCCTCCTGTCTCTTGGAAACCCCCATGCAGCGTATGCGGTTGAGCAATTTGTCGATCGCTTCGACACGTCCCTCTGCAAGATTTGGCAGGACTAGACGCACTCGTGGGATTCGAGTATTGCAACGGTTCGCACGTGCTGCCTTGACAAGCTGGCTGGTGGTTTTCACAATACCGATTCCTGTGTTCTCGTCATCGCTTGCGTCCGACTCCTCATCGGTTGAGTCATCAGGATTCCATCCTTCTTGCGCCATTTGGTATATGAGCTTCTTCTCAGTCACAACGGATACCTTGACCCACTCGGTGCCGTTCTCAACCACGGCGTCGATAGTGGTTCCAAGTTTTGCAGAGTTCCCACTGAATCTTCGGCGGAAAGCCATCAGGCCATGAGTGCGCTTGATGGCATCCCACTGCTCCTGGTGTGGGTTCAGGCCGCAGCCCTGGATGATAGCAGTGTCTTTCTTGTCCCGCTCCTCTCGAGCCTGACCATTAGATTCGCCTAGTAGTATGCCTTCCCTTGCCTTCAAAACGCGCTGAACAGAGTTGCCCGTGCCCCTGACGGATGTCACATACTCGTGGATCCCGGGCAAGGGGTCTGCTAATTCACGTCGCTCGAGCTTGGTGGCTTTAGCCAGCCTCTGCTTGTACGCAGCACTGAGAGCGTCTAACTCCCCGATCAGGGCGCGAATGCTGTCGAGAGTGGTGCGGCCGAGTGTGACGACATGATCCGTTACTTCTTCGGCCATGAGACCAGTATCACAATTGTATCGCTCAATTTGCTCGTAGCATAAAGCAATTCGGGCACACGAGGAGAATACGTGCGCGTATGTCCACCGTAATCCAGGTATATTGGCGAGCGATTCACTGTACACTTGGTGGACTGGGATAAGAGCAAACGGTTTGCTGAGCCTGAAGCGTCGTGACGATGACCTCAAGATGTGTCAAATGGTGATCAGGCGGAGAGAAATTTACCGTTGACTCACTGTGGGTAGACGGTGCAGCGCCAAATCCGGTCAGGGTTAGGGTGATTTTAGCCCCCCTTCCCTTGGCAACTAAGTCACAACAGTGTAAGTGAGAGACCCGAGCCAAAACGTCCTACCCACCCACCCTCTGTTTCCCATGAGACAACCACTTATGGGACAACCACTTATGGGACTATACTTATAAATTATAATCTTTTTAAGCTAATTTACTATTAGTTAAATACTTAAGTATTAGAGTATTTTCTACCCTTTTTTTTATTAACTTACCTTTATTAATATTCTAGTAGTTAGCTAGCTTAATTATCTTTATAATAAATAATTAAAATAGCTTAAATTATATCCTAATATTCTTCTTAATAACTACTCTAAGCTATTTTACCTTAATATATTAGTATTTATAGTAATAGAAAGTTAGGTAATAAAGTAGGAAGTTATAAAGCTAGATTTTCCTAAAAGAGTATAATTCTTATTAAGAAAGGTAAGATAGGCTATAAGAGCCCTAATTTCCTAATAAATTAATACTAAACCTAAGCTATTTTAATTAATTAAAAATATTACTAACTAGTCCTTCTAATAGTTAGAAAGAAGTCTTAGATAATATATAATAACTTAATAAGTTTATATATTATATAAATAATACTAAATAATATTAAATAATATTCTTAGGGATATAAAAGGCCTTACTAGCTCCTTAAATAGATAAATTATTAGTAATAATTATAATAGTATTATATATCTTAGCTTTAGAGTAGGTCTTTATAATAACTTAGATAATATTTAGAATAAGTTTAGTGATTAGAAAAAAATTCTTTATAATGTTGTGGTTGTTTTTATATATAGTGGGGGGTGACGTGATTATATTGAAACGTGGATGTGGAGCGTGCTAGTGGGGGGGGTGCGCCAAAGGGGAAGTGGGTACGTTATTGTAACTAGGTTCAATCCCCCTACTTCCTAAATAGCTTTTCTAAGTAGGCTTACTTGTCGCCTACCTGTGTAGTCGTTTATTATGTGATGGCTTGCAATCCCTGACTTGTACGCACATATATAGGCTAAAAGACCTATGATAAACGACTGTTCGTTTATCGTCCAGGGATGCCTATAAGGCCGTACCATCACAGCTACGACCCGACTCCCTCAACCAAAAGGCCACAATTCCAAACTCCCTGAACTTAGAATCCAGCAGTCATAAGACCCTACTGTACCATCACAATCGAAGTGTGTGTGACTTCTTGTGATATACTAGGCGCACTCTCAGTGCCCCCCATGCGTAAGTGTAGCCTCACCGTGAGCACATCCGTTATGAAAGAGAGCTTCTTACAAGTGTGAATGATAAGGAAAGATTTTGAGATCATTTGTTCATTCATCCTATACGCTAGTGTAGTTTCGTCTCTCAAACCCATACGTACGAAGTGTACGCAGTGCCGTCATGCAGTGGTGAATGCTCAAGTCCCATATGCTATTTTCTACAAATCCTGGTATCTGTGACGGTACGGGCTTATAGACCGCTGGAATAACTGATAGGATGAATTGGTTATTATGGTCTTTTGGCCGAGCGGTCTGATTCGTCAGCAGTAATTGGATAAAACCGTCTCAGTATCCAGCTCTGGGATCAGAGCCAGCCTCGGCGGCAATGTCAGACAACAACAGCGGGCTATTCATGTCGAAAGGGTCGCTGACGACGGAAAGATTGGCTTGCCTGCTGAGTATCAAACGATCTGCAGGGTTGTCTTCCGTGCACAGAAGATAGTGGTACAGCGGCCTCCGCTGCCGAGTGGAGTTGGTGAGGCTGAAGACCCTGGCCTCTTGGTCCTTCGTCCTTGTAGGGCCTGTCAGTATCTGCCAATTTGCTCGGTCCAGCCCAAGACCAACGACTTCGCAGTCGGCCAACACAATGACGACTCTTATTGATTTTCTGTCCTCGCTTGACCAATTGTAAGAAAAGTAATTCCTCTCGTATGCAGACGGGCGGCTTGGCAGGTAGACAGTCTTTAGAGCGGACGTATCAAAATGTCTCCGGATGCCGACGAGGACAAGCACAGCCTCAAAGAGGTAAATGCAACTTATTACCATCCTCTGCCTCTCGCCTATCGCTGACATCCGGAGCATCGTTTCAATAGCCTCAATAATGTACGTCAGTTTGCCGCTGTTTGCCAACAGCTCATCAAGCCTGCCTGCCGGAAGGGGGGAAAGCTCCAAAGACGACCGTCGGCCGGCCTTGAGGAGGCTCGCTTCTACTGCCTCGTTGCTCACGTCAACGTCTCCGTCGATGAGGTACCCAGCAGCCCCGGGGAATGTTGATACAATTTGGCAGAGCCGTAGCTGTTGATAAGTCTTCAGGCATCGGATCACTTGGTTGACGTTGAAGGATCCGCCGCATATGGCCCTGATATCCGCTCGAGCCTTGTCAAAGATACCCTGTACGTCCAAAATCAACGAGCCTACACGCGGTGTATAGAAGCTGTAAGTAGTGGGACCCAAGGACTTACTGATGGGCCGATCGAACCATTCTGAGTTCAGTGTTCTCCGGCAGACGAGGTGCCTGAACAGCTTGTTCGTGAAGTGGTCGATGGCAAGTTGCACGTCCTTCGACCCAGTAGCTAATCCTGGATCTATGGCCCTTTGGTATAGCAGTTCCGATACTCTTAGTTTCTCAGGGAGCTTGTAGTAGTGAGATTCGAGTGGTTTGTTCCACTTACTTCTGCAAATGCATCGTAACAAGGGAAGAAGTCCGTTGAAGCCATTGCTCATTGGCTTTTCTGAAATCCCCCATGTGTCGACGGCTTTGTGCATTATGTGGCGATGCTCCTCGATGAGCTCGAAGATCGGGCTGGATGGTGAGACAAGGTCGTATTGATCGATGATATGCAGCCCGACAAAAGCGCCGTATGAGTAGCGATGTCTATCAGACGGGTTGATTGGTATTTGCCCCTTGAGCTTTTGACATTCTGGACTGTAACCAAAGTCGTCCAACCGATTGCTCATGAATGTTCGGTATTTTTTTAGGTAGTTGGGCTCCTGGCCTACCAGGACGATGTACCTCTCTGGTTGCCTTTTGGGGTGAGATCGGAGATTTGCAGGGCAAAAAACAGAGGGTACAGGGCAACAAGTACCCACCGACCAATCAAAGCACCCCATTCAACGCCATATTACACACACACCACCCACACCAAGTACTTTTTGTGGCCCCAACCTACCAATCCCCCTTCTACCACTAAACAACACTCCCTCACTAACCACCCACCATATACAATATAGATAAGACCTTCTAGTCCCTTAACCCAGCAGCCAAGAAGCGCCGTATTAGGGCTTATAAGACGGTCAACCAGCTGCTACGGGTAGATCTGACTGTAGAGGACCTTATTAATGATGAGAAGGATACCTAGGAGGAGATTCAGGTGCTCAGATTGGTCAAGGAACACCCCATCAGATAAGGAAAGAAGTAGTAAAACACTAGGGTAGAAGAAACAATAGGGGCAAGCTAAAGTGACGATAGTAGCATACATGCAGCAATAGATATATATAGTTAATGAATGTGTATTATTGTTTTGTATGGCGAATGGGTGGTGTAAAAAAACGTTGGTGTACGGGGGGTACTTGTTGCCCTGTACCCTCCGTTTTTTGCCCTGCAAATCTCCGATCTCTTTGGGGTTGGTGTTGCTTGGCGGACTGACAGACCATTCAGCATCAAAGACATTCTGCTCGCCTCGACGAGTCGTTCGCCGGAAATTGGGGGTTATTTCCATCTTACCTTTAAACTCTGGTCGTGGTCGGAGGTGCTCTCGTGAGAAGTGGTGTATAAGCAAGGGGTCGTAGTATCTTGGGTCGGGCGAGCAGTTGTCGATCAGCTTGACCCATTCGTCGACACTTTCTTGTCGAACGAATATCTGCTGCATGCCTCGAGAAAGATGGTGCGAAATCTCTCGAGTGGTACTCCCCGTGCAAAAACATTGTATCCCGAGAGGGTTGCCACTTGGACATTTCTGCGTGAGGGGGTTGGATTCTGGATGATGATGTCGACGACGGTTTTTGTCTTGACCGCAGAGTTTCCACTCAAGCTGGCATTCAGCTTTGGTATATGCCACGAGAGCGCGTATAAAGCAGACAGCTAAGCAAGTCTGCTTGTATGTGGTGGGGTCAGATGAGTAATGTGACGCCAGCATGCCCCCGTTCAAGCCTCGCATATTTGAAATTAACATGACGAATACGTCCCATGCCTGATATGATATAAGGCGCAGCTTTGTGAAGGGTATTGTGAGTTCTGCCTCTAGGTTCCGAAACTTGGCTGCTTGATCTTCGTTCAAGAGGAAAAAATCGCAAAATCTTCGGTAGGTTCGAAAATTAGGAGATTGCATGATGGGTACTATGTCATTCAACTCGCCCTCCATGGCATCTACGAGCCCTCGCATCGTGTTCAAAGTCGGCAAAAGCTCATGATTCGATTGTAGATTCATGTTGTCTGAGTCTGGATTGCGACTGTCCAAATTCTGTGTGGTTCGTGATTGCGGGAATAGTCCCAAATTCCTCTAGCAGAAACGACATTCAGAGTCGTTCCATGTGAAGGTCTGCATCGCTTCGTTTAGTATGTATGTAATTTGCCGTGTCTCTCTTGTTACACAAACGTGCTTTGTTGAGAGGAATAAGTCCTTTCGAATGATTCGGGAATATCGGACCGGAGCTTTGAGTTATATAATGGGAACAAGCAGCATGCATGATTGGAGGTGCTTTTATTGTATTCAACAATGCCTTCTTTATTTCGAGAGGCTTCAGAATTTACGACGACTTTCAACTCAAAGGGGTTGCCATGGATCGGCATGTAACATCAGCAGCTGGATTGAAAGACTGTACACTCGCTGTCCATCGTTGATACACCCACATTTGAGCACTTGCTATTGGCCAAACTTTACAAGTGAGGAAATGCACCATTTTGAACGCCATAAAAAATACCTCCAACGTAACAGGAAATGACACCGAGATCATTGAGCGCTATGAGATGCTTGCGATGGTGTATCGGTCAGAACTAGTGGGCGAGTCGTAAGGCCCGGAGCGAGATGCTGGCCCTCACAGTCACGCCCATACCGACAGTAAAGCTTTCCTCCTTGATCAAGCCAGGGGCCTGAAGAATATCCGAGAAGGGAATCTCGAAGGAGCCTTGGTCGTCCTTCTTGTTCAGGAGCGTGAGTTTGAAGCTTGCGGGGTTTGCGAGCAAGTCTGCGGTCAAGGGAATCCTGAACGCCTGGTCGAAGGACGGGTTGAAAATGTCCGTTCCGGGGGTGTATGATTTGGCAGCCGTGAAGAATTCCTTCTCGCCCCACGTCACCTTGATGCTCGGGTTCAACTCGTCCCGCTGGCCCTGAAGCCCCGAAACGCTGCCGATGAGCACGGTCGCGAGCCCGACCATCTGGCCCTCCTCCGCGTCGCTCTTGCTGGAGAGAATTCCGGCGTCATCAACGAAGTTGAAGAATTGAGCTCTGACGCTGACCTTGGCGTTCGTTGGCTCACCCTGGTGGAAGAGCTCCAGCTCTTTGGACCCACCCTCGAGCAGAATGTCCTTGACGGTGGTAGTGGCGATGCCGATATCGTCATCGCTTCCGAGATCCTCGTCCTGCAAGTCGATGACGATCTCTTGGTCGTTGTCTGCAACGAGGAAGTCATGCGTCTCATTCCATTCCGGGTTGTTATCATCCTTCTTGGTGGTCGTTCGCCACTCCTCTTCGGCGCCGACAGCAACCTTGCAGTAGCAGTCAGGAATATCCTTGACGATCTTGTTCAGAAACTTCATGACGGCATTGTGCTTGGGGCCCTGAACTCCAGTTGCCTTCTCAACGGTCAAGCGGAGGGCTCCGAGATGGGGCAAATAGGTCTTGAAGTAGTCGTTGTTGGAGTCCAGCTTAACCAAGAAGCGATTAGGCAACACAGCCATGGACGAGACGATGTTGAGAATGACTTTGCGGATAGCCTTGTCGACCAGGAAACAGTCGGCAATATTGGCTGCATCAGTAAAGTCGAGCTTCAGTTGTGGTGGATTTATGAAAGCTACTTGTGCAGCGCCGATCTTTGCAACAATGTAAGCATGTACTTATGGGCGGGTCTCATGGTACCGGTTGTGTAGGACGGACTCATACCAGAGGGATGATGTTGGTCAGAGGGGCGAGAAGGACTGAGAGCCGGCCCTTGAGGTGTATATTTTTTATTCCCTGTCACAGCAAGTTAGAAAAGTGTCATTTCTTCAGGTGTTGATGAATCAAGTTGCATGCAGCGCGCAGTTTTACCAGCTTGGGGACCAAGGATCCTTCGAGATCAATGTCACTCTTGCCATCCCAAACGATATCCATATCCAGCTTGATGCCTCCATTTTGGGTCTTGTGCACATCGACCTCAGATATTCTGATTGGCTCTTGACCGAGGTCGACCTTGGTGAAACGCAGAGAAGAGAGGGGGCCCGGAAGCGTGGAGGCGAGGATGGGCTCAACTATCTCCTTGACCATCCTGCCGCCCGCGACATTGATGTTGGGCCATAGCTGTGCGACGATGTCGTTGAGGAATCCTGCTCAGGTATCAGCGGCTCTGTTACTTGGTCGAGCTGACGAGTGAGTCCCACCTGCGGATTCGGTGCCTCCAGAGGCGGTCAGTTTCTCTACGAGTTGAGCCATGATGTAAGAGTTCGGCTGGTTGGCGAGCGATGAGCGAAGAGAGTGAGCTTGAGAAGGTTCAGAATTTGATGGCGCCTCGAGTCACGAAGATGATATACAAGATACCACGTGGTCGTAAAGGCTTCAATGTGGATCTTTGAACACAAAGAAAGCGCGCGTTTGACCGCCACAAGGTGTGTTGTTCGTTTCTTGGCATGAAACTGGGTGGGGTCTCAACGTCACTCAAAGCCACAAACTATGCAGGCACCCCTTCATTTGTAAACATTCTGAAGCTTAAGGGCTGCTCCGTTTATACGAGACATACCCATAAAAATAAAGGCTGCACAACAAGCACGGACAATATATGTCGAATACTGTTTAAGCCCCACTGGATTTCCTAGCATTAAGCCCTTGCAATGGAAGCTGCACGCCCGCTTGAGACATTCATATCAGCACGATTCTCAGCACCCCTGTCGAGAAATTGATTGGTTCAGAAGTGTAGAGGAATGTGTAGCAAAGGATCAGATGTACCCTGGAACCCACGAATCCGACACTGTGGTAGAATGGCTTTGGTCGGACACAACGTTTTACTCAACGACGCCGTTGACAGCTATTACCATGTCGTGTCATGGGGTGGGTCTGCTACTCCAGGGTTGTAACAATGAAAGCATCAAGGGCTTGGTGTTGTGCATACCTAGGCATGGTCTGCTTGCCAGTTGCACATCTCAGTCAGATAATTTATCACGGTCATAGGCAGCGCAAATGAGATCTATGCCGTATCTGTTTACCTAGTCAATTCAAAGGCACGTTTCACACTCTCTGGTATAAGCGCATGTAAAATGATAGAGTACAGAGCATTTGACAGGTGCTTTCGCTCTGAGTGAACGTTTCCTCTGTTTAGGTACGTGCGTAGTGGGACTCTGTACAGATTTTGGTAAATTTTGCACCGCGTGAAGCTCCTTCCCTTCCCAAATCCCTTGCGTCAGTCATCTATGGTCTTGATTCAACACATTTCCGGGCGGGTGGCGGATGCAGAACTCTGAGACTGTTGGAAAGCGCTTCGGAAAGCGCTTTCTGATGCCTCAATGCTCCAAGTCGGTCGTCGTCGCCGTGTCACGTTTGATGTTTGCCAGGTGGCTGGCTTTTCTGTTCAACAAAAACAAAACTTGCTTCATCCCCCTCTCCTTACACCATCTTATCCAACACTCACTTCTTCATCAAACATTGTCATCACCCACCTCAGGCCGCAGATGAACAAGTACCATCATTTATTGTCAGCAATCCATTCTTTACAAGCATTCCACAATGTACCGCATCTACCTAGCCACTGCAGCAATGGCGTTTATGTCCACGCAAGCCAACTCAGCTGTCAACATGGGAAGCGTAGCGAGCCTCAAGGTTGTCACTACACCTAGTTTCGTCCACACTAGCCACAAAACATCCATGGTTCTCGAAGGGTGCCTATGACCGTTACAAGCGCCCAATGAACAGGTAAGTGACAACATATATAACATGTTCAGGGTGCTCCACTGCCGGCTGACAGGTGTTGTGAGCTACTTTGTCACGGTCCAGTCCCTAGCTATAACGGAACCGGATCAGCAGTGTTCCAACAAAGACAATCAAGGCAGCTTCCCTGAGCTCCTGCAGAGCAACTTACCCCTGATCTTGACGCCAGAGGGCGTATCATCTCGAATTTGCGCCAATGTTGGAGTATCTCAGTCGATAGGGCCCAGTCCCAACCTTTGCGAGGTCCCTTGTGACATCAGGGGCAAGCCAGGCGGACTGCATGTGAAGTTCGAGAATGACACCGTCCACGTCAGCTACGATGATCTTCTCATGGAGGCCAACATTTACGGACATGCCCACTGCTTCCTGGCTGTGGCCGACAGCTTTATTGCTACGAACCCGCCCAAATACATCCTCGGTGCTCCGTTTCTACGAGCGGCGTACGTCGTGTTTGACTGGGACAACCGGCAAGTGCATCTCGCCCAGGTAGCTGGAATCGACTTCCATCCAACGAAAGACATGTCCACTATGACTGGATGCGACGAATCCTCCGCCTGTGTCGTCAATTACGAGCTGCAGCAATCCAACCGATGATGAGTCTGCAGCTTTGCCGCCGATTCGGATCACCATCGGACCAATGATAGCTATTGCGATGGCAGCTACACTGATCTTAGTCTGAGGCAACCAGCTGATGGAATTCATGATTGCTAGAACCCACGGCTGATGGAATCTCTAGCTTTGGAAGACTTCTGAACACCTATATATCCTAATTCACTCCGCGAGAATGACCTTGATGCGGCATCGTGGAAGGACAGCTCTTAGATACGCTAGTATAATTCACGCTTCACCACCACTCTCTAATCCCCCGCTCTATCTGGTTTCGTTTCTACTCCATACACGGCCGAAGCCATACACAGCGCCTTCATAAATGCCCCCCTCTATTTCTGAATTTCTGTTGTTGTGAATGACTCACTGCTATCAACGCAGCTGAAGCTCTTTGGAATCTCGGCTTACCCAAAGCCGGTAGTCTGACTGCCAAAGCTGACACTCACGGCACTTCTTCTTGGCAATCCAGCCCCGCGTGATCATGCAGGCAATCTAGCAGACCACGACAGGCGCCCAGAGAAACTAGTCCATGGCAGCTAGGAAGAGTTTGCAAATCAGAGGTCGATCTTAGCCCTTGTCTGTTTTCTTCGTGTGACCCCCCCTGCAAGTGGCTTATGCGAACGTACCCCAATCGGCGGTCAAAATTGGGGATACGAACATTATTGGCGCTCAATGAAAACTCCATCCGCTTGGGTTACTACGCAACAGCTGGAAGGGGATACGGCTTACGGGAATCCTAGCCACAGAAGAATCCACTTTGGGAGAGACCATCATGGTCTCTGTTTTGCGTGTCGGACATGGACACAAACCGGACATGATCCAAACTTGAAACTTTACTGTGGAACGTTGTACTTATTCTCCGTTCTCGCTGTCCCCTTCAGCTTGCATCTTGAAAGGTCCCTATTCCACGCATCATTCAGTCCTTCATGATTAGTGCTCTGTTCTGTACTATAAAAGATTAAGACAACATGGGGCTGACTAACAAACTCAACGAGTGTATTGAGGAGGTGGATGTGATCATTGCTGGAGGCACGTCTCATTTGCTCTGTTCTGTCCCGGAAGATGAGGGGAAATGAAAGGCTGACCACAACAAATTCCAGGAGGGACTGCCGCGTGTGTGGTGGCGGGGAGGCTGGCAGAAGCCAATCCCGAGCTGTCCATTCTCGTCATTGAAGGCGGGCAGAACAATTTCGGCGTGCCCAGCGTGGTCAACCCGCTCCTCTTTTACCAGCATCTGCTGCCAACCAGCAAGACAGCCTTGTTCTACAAAGCCAAGGCCTCCGAGCACCTCGCCGGACGGGAATCAATCGTTCCTTCAGGAGGTTAGTTGACCTCCCAGGTCCAAATATCCCGACTCGAACAAAGTTATTGCCTGCTGGTGTTGTGCGGAGCGTGTATAAGTGGTTTCGGGTTTAATCCGTATACATCCGAAGTCGTATGCGGCGCCTTCATACAGTGGGGGATGAATGAATGCGATAGGATTCAACAACCACGTTACTGACTTTTCCCTCGGGTAGGAATTCTGGGTGGTGGATCTTCCATCAACTTCATGATGTATGGGCAATTCGGTATTTGTGGGTTGTTCAGGAATCTTGAATCGCTAACACCGTCACTACAGGTATACAAGAGCCCAGAGAGATGATTTTGACTCTTGGAATACGCCGGGCTGGACGACTAATGAGATCCTTCCCTTCATGCAAAAGGTTAGCCTGACAATGCAGACGTCTGAGCTCTTGCTTACGGTTGCGTGCTATAGCTCGAGACCTACCACGGCCCTGGTGATGCAAGCAGACACGGCGATTCTGGCCCGATTCACATCAGCAACGGCGGATACAGCGCCAAGAATCCAGAGGACGACTACATCAAGGTGCTCGAGACTTATGGCGGGCTGCCCGAAAGCAAAGACATGCAGAGCCTCGACGCAAACAACTGCTGCGAGAGATCGCTGAGGTATGTCTCGCCAGACGGGAAACGGCAGGATGCCGCCCACACGTTCCTCCACCCGAAGCTACAAGACGGGAAGCACCCCAATCTGCATGTCCTCGTCGAGACCAAGGTCGTGCGTGTGATATTCGACGACGCCAAGAGAGCGTGCGGTGTCGAAGTTGCACCCAACCCTGATTTCCACATGCAGATCCAGACTGGCGTCACCACCAGCCCGAAGCAGGTCTTCAAGGCTCGGAAGCTGGTCGTCGTCTCGTGTGGCGCAAATGGAACACCAAGTGTCCTTGAGAGATCCGGAATTGGCGGCGTAGATGTGCTTGAGAAGGCGGGCGTCCCGGTCGTGGTTGACTTGCCCGGCGTGGGAAACAACTTGCAGGATCATCACCTCATCCTTATGCCTTTCAAGACCTCGCTCCAGCCACGTGAGACCAGTGACTTCATCATTAGCGGCCGGGAGAAGGAGGAAGATTTGATACGTAACAAGGACAAAATCCTTGGGTGGAACTATGTCGAAGTAGGGATAAAGATGCAGCCTTCCGAGGCAGATCGCAAAACCTTGGACAAGGATCTGTTGGCGGCATGGGAGAGAGACTTCAAGAACAAGCCCAATAAGCCTCTCATGCTGATGGGAATGATCAATGGGTAAGTAATCGTTGCTGAACACGCTTTGGGAGCATCGCATTGACCAAGTCCTTCTTGTCAATAATCTAGCTTTGTGGGTGACCAGTCAGCACTTGAGCCAGGACAGTATCTCCTCATGGGCAACTATACGGCTTACCCCTACTCCAGAGGTTCAATGCACATCACCGGCCCCAACTTCGACGACGCCCTAGACTTTGATGTCGGCTTCTTCTCTGACCCGGGCGAGATCGATCTCAAGAAGCAAGTCTGGGCGTACAAGAAACAGCGTGAGTTTATGAGGCGCACAAAACTGTTTCGAGGAGAGGTCGCGGTAGGCCATCCCAAGTTCTCCCCGGAATCCAAGGCCGCACTGGTCGAGGATACCTCAGCCACCGGGTGGAATGTCGCAGAGGTTCAGGACTTGGAGTATACTGCCGAGGACGACAAGGCCATCGAGCAGTATCTTCGTGAGAACATACAGACAACTTGGCACTCTCTAGGCTCGTGCAAGATGGCGCCGAGGGAGGAGATGGGAGTCGTGGATGGTAATTTGAACGTGTATGGGGTTCAGAATCTCAAGCTCGCAGATCTGAGCATCCCGCCGGAGAATGTCGGGGCGAACACCAACAACGTAAGCATCCTAACCACCGGAGACATGAGACTCAAAGCTTACCCGAACTGCAGACTGCCCTCGTAATCGGAGAGAAGGCTGCCGACATAATCATGCGAGAGCTCGGATTGCTCAAGTAGTGAAGGCTGCCTAGCCCGAAAGTGGTGGGATCGTTGTGCATGGATTTCTGCCAGACGGGGAAGCCTGCCTCGTCTCCAGGTTGCAATCAGGATGCTCTTCAGAGGTTATACAAAACAATCAGTCTGGTAGAGAGATTCGCTAGAACCTGTTACTATCTGGGACTCTTTTGCCGGACGATGTGCACGTCATTGCTCAAAAGTGTCACGACCTGAACCCACCGAGAACTTCCCGGACATTGTAGCAACCGGTTTCAATCTGGCATTATCACAAGGCAAATGCAACAAGACCTTTTTGAAAAAAGACAAAAGAGATGTTTTTTAAGGGTAAGTCCCAGCAGTATCTATAACGCAGTACAATAATACAAGATGGTACAAGATGATACATTACATTGTGGTTTCGTGAACACAAAAGAAATTCGAGTCCAGCTATGCAGCTTTTTGTCCAATCCAAATCCAAACCAAGAGACCAATCTATAGGGGTATTTGTGGTATAGCAAGATGAAACAAAACAGCTGCAGGAAACCATGGTAGAAAATGCAAAGACTTTTCGAACCCAACATGCCCATACCCAGAAAAACATTTTACAAATTTACATGAGACGCTTGAAGAAAGATGCTCGCTGTTGAAGACAAAGACCTAGGAAATATGCTTGTGCTCAAATATGAGTGTAGAGCAAAGAGGGGAAGATGAAAGAAAAGCAACATGAAAGAGGGCCTTGAAAAGGCATCAGAAGTAAGAACCGGTCATGAGCTTCCCATCCTCGGGGGTGGACTCGAACCTCGCGGTCAGGGCCAGCCCGGGGGAGGCGTGGAGGCCGTCGTCGAGGAGGGTGTTGTGAGCGATGTTGCCGCTGGGCAGGCTGCCCAGGATCTGGCTGTGTCTGGCGGGCCTCCCCTGGTCGACGCTCTTCTTGCGGGAGTGGGACATCTTGACAGGGCTGTTCTGAGAGGTGCTGAACTTGCGCGGCCGCATAGGGCCTGTGGTCTGCACGTTGAGGTCCTTGGAGGCGGTACGCGAGTGCGGCGGGGGGAAGGAGGGCGTGGTCGGGCTCATCGGCGAGCTGGCCGACGAGGCCGAGGTCATGGAGGTGAGGGAGGTCTTGGAGCTCGAGCTGGACGTCCGGCCGAGGATCCCGCGAGATCCGGAGTCGGAGGGCGACTTCTTGGCCGCCTCGTCCAGGCTCATGTTCTCGAGCATGTCGGTCAGGACCTCCTTGACGGGCTTGCGGGCGTCCGGGTCGCAGGTGCCGTTTAGCCGGGACTGCCACCAGGCCTTGGACTGCTTGTCGGACGGGGCGTGGCGGAGGACATCTGCCAAGCTTTCCTCGACCATGCGTGCCTGGTCATCGTTGAGCGACAGGGCGCTGTGCTCGGTGGCCAGCTCGAGCAGTGCTGCGGCGTGGCGCACCTCGGTCTGCTTGCTCTGGGTCGAGTCGCGAAGGCCGCACGCATCCATCTTGAAGACGATCAGGTCCTCCAGGGAGATGTAGGGCAGCTGCTCGGGGGTTGGCTGGATCTCACTAGCCGGCTTGGCCGCGCTGGGGAGAAAAGGGCACAGCATCTCGGGTGTGATGCGGACCTCGAAGCCTGATGCTGGCGACGCAGGGCGTGGCTTTGACGAGGTGGCCGGTGGCGAGGTTGGCGGCGAGGAGACCTGGTAGTACAGCAGCTGGGATGACTCAACAACCGGAGACATTGGGTGCTGCAGCAGCTTCTTCCTGAGCAGACTGGCCGAGGTGGACGAGTTGACGATGAGATCAATGCTTTGCTGCAGGCCGGGTCAGTACTGCGCCCGTATGAAGATGAACTCGGACAGACATGCTCAGGGGTGGTGACTTACTCCTGCGTGTTGGTGTCCATACTCTGGTAGGTACTTCCGGATGGCCATGTCTCCGGAGATGGCCAGCTTGGTGGTCCTCAGGTCGGGGGTGTCCTTGATGACCTGGATCATACAGCAGGCCGCCTTCTCCATCTCTGCCAATGTTGCCGTTGCCGTTGCCGTTGCCATTGCGTCCCGCGCCTCTTGCCTCTTGCCTCTTGCCTCTTTTCCTTTGGGGATCGTGTATTCCCGTCTCTGCCCGCCTGCGCAGCCTGGAAGCCTCTGGTCAGAGGAAAAACAAACAAAGGAATGAATGAATCGCTTGGAGGATGCAGTCGAGCTGGGAGAGGGAAGCGGCGGCGGCGGTTTTGTCGTGCAACGGCTCCTTGATATCTCATTTTGTTTGAGCCGGGACTCACCCTGTCAATCCTTTCTCGGCTGCTCCACCCGTCGTTAATGCCCGATGGGAATTTCGGGAGGGCCTTGTGTTGCCCAACTGGGAATGCGACACCGACAAGGCCAAGGTTTTGGCCAAGTTGGGCTTCAAGACCTCAGCTGCTGCCATCGCTGCGACGGCGTATTGGGCTCTTGGGTCCCAGGGCCATTAGCATTTCCAATAATCTCGCGGCTGCGACAAACCGGCCCAGGGGCAACTTGCTACGGAGTAGAGAAGCAGGAGCAAAAACAAAAGGTCGGCATTCTGGGGGAATACGACAGTGGGGTTAGGGTTTGTCTAGGTAGACGAGTGGTGTTGCCGGCCCCCCCAGGTCCAAGGTGGGTGCTGGCAAAAACAACATGAACTCTGGAGAAGGCCACGAATTAAATGGGTCTATGGATACGCACGAGGAGGAAGACTGTCGCAGACTCTGCAGCATCGAGATCTCTGCATACTACTCACGATCTGACCTGCAGCTGTTCCGTCGGATGCATCGGCTCCTAGACACTTGAGCAATGTCTCAACTGGGCCCATATGTTTGTTTGTTTGTGTCTGTCAACTTGTGTCGAGTCGGCCGACAACCATGTGCTGCATGCAGCAATGGCACCGCACGGTGAGGTGCATGCGCAGAAGGCATGTTAACGGTGGAGGCCCTGCCACCTGCCCTGAGCGCGTCTCCACGCTGATCTAGCCACTCGTGCCTTGCCCGTGCTAAGCGCTGAGTGTGTGCCTCAACTTCTGGGGCCGCGATCGTCTCGTCCGTGATGTGCAACACGCTGGGTATGGACGGTTCCGCAGTGGAGACTCAACGTGGACACTGCCTCTCAGCAACTGCTCACAAGACGGCAGATAGGGCACCAACGACAACGACACCCACACAAGCGGTTTCACTCAGGCCGACAACCTACGATATATCAGGGCAGACGGGACAAGATGACGCTTGATGGATGGCGAGGCGGGAGGGACTGCGGGCTGACGCGACCATCCAGAAGTCGTGTCGAACTTTTTGCAGTGCTCCACCCACCTATAGCAGCCCGTCAATAAGGTTCCAGGGAATACAGCAAACCCAATGCTTGGCTTGTGGACCCCCAACTTCAATGCGAGCTGACCCACGCGGCCCGAGCAGGTGGGAGTGTTCCAAACAACGGCCAGCTAAGGCATGAATGTCACGGTCCAGGTGGAAGCATTCTAGAAGCTTTCCAATCCGTGCAACCCTTGTTCCTGCTACGAGGTAAACAAACCACCCCGAGCTCAACAGCCGGGCGGGGGCATGGTTTTTCATTCATATTTGCACCTCACCGCAAGCATCGAGCCACCCATCACCAACCTCGGGAGTTGGGTCTGTCACCGAGTCATCCAACTCCGTGTGTCTTGGCTCAGATATCTGCTAGCGCGTAGCGTGGTCCAGACCGTAATTGTATTAATAGAATTTGCCAGCACCGCCTCGGGCTACCCAGATTCCTAGTTGTTGCTGCCGGTTTCCTGCAGGCCACAACAGCACTGGCAGCGTTCCCGTGATGGCTGCTTTGTAAACAATTCTGCAACTTGCTATTGGCCTCGGTTCTTTGTGAGACAAGTCCCGGATGGGCTCAGACTGTCACGCTTATGACTGTCAATATACACGGGGGTTGAGTCAAGTCAAATGTGGAGATTTCCGGCTTCCCCTTCAGGCCGGTCCCTTGAGCCAGAATATCACACCGTTGATCACTGCTCCCATCGATGCCTAGGGCACAGACGATTGATTGTCAGGCCTCTGTGGATCATGAAGAATTTGTCAATTTCCCATGTCTCCCCGGCTTGGGGGTTCAGGCCCGGGGCTTCCGGAGACTCGCCCCGGAGGCCCCAAGTACCCAGGTACGTAGGATCAGGCACACAAGAGGATATTTACCCATGAAAAGGATTCACATTCGGCAATTCAGTACGTCACATCTGGTCTCTCCGTGAACACAGTTGCATGAACGACAATATTCATGTCGGAGCTCATCAATCTCAGGTGGGTGGTTCCGTAGCTTGCATGCTAGCTCGAGAGGACGAAGGGTTCCTAGACACAAGCACGCGTAAAGCCGTGTATACATGTTACAAACCACCTCAACCCCACATCAAATTTTCGTCTTTATGCATGTAGAATCAAGACCACCGCTTCTGGGCACGACGGGCCTTTTCCGTGGTCTGTGAATGGGCATAGAGATACCAAGGTGTGTCTGCATAGCAGTCCGGCAAAGTCGTCACCTTCAGATACAGCACGTACTTGTGGAGTGATTTGTTTGGCTTCGGCAATGCTTAGCTACTCATGGAGATTTCTCCGTCGGTGTGGTGTAGAACGTCACTCTCGTTTCCAACACCTGCGCGGCATCATAAATCTGAGGTTTTCTTTTCATGGGCCGACGCGCAAAGTGGGTTGCAAGATGGGGTCATTCCATTTTCCCCTTAGTAGTACGTAATGCTCCTACAAGAGGTCAAGAAAGGACACAGAAGATGATATCTCAGCTTAATGCGGGCCGCCCACGCCGCTCCACGCCTTTTCAAGATACCTCATGCCTCGGCTTCCTGACGTAAAATCTCTCCCTTTGATATGTTCATATAATAAAATCGTGATTTTCTGAGATTGGCATTGTTTAGTCTATCTAGTATTTACTGACACGCGGAGGACCTTGGTGGTTGACACATGCGACCACAAATCTAGAAGGGCGTCTGTGTGGGTAAACGAGGATGTAGAGGCTTCATTCTACTGAACTACCTATGCTTTTCCGTATGCTCCCGAAATAAGTCTACGGCTTAAGGATTCCAGAAAGATAGACACAAGGGGTTAAATCAATAACTGTCAACGCGTCTCCATTTTACCGTATCTCTCATTAGCATGTCCAAGATGCGCTTTCCAAGGTCACTAGGGGGGCTTGTGTAGAACTCTAAAACGTATCAGATTGTGGATTCCGATGAGTTCATTCATTACTTTAGCAGCTAGTATCGAAGCTACTATACTTTTGATCTATGTGCCTCGGGTAAGACGAGCGCTAGCTGTGCGGTCCTCATAGCATTACGGATCGGCTGTCGACCAAGACGAACGCAACGGTCCGCAGGGTGATTCTAGTGTGGCATAGAGTCAGTATGTAAATCTTGCCGCTGACCAGGAAATCCGGTTGTGGCAGACATTTTGAAATTATTCATCGCTCAAATGCGATGTTTGCTTGCTTTACGAGGCCTAAACGCACTAAATACGATCGGTGTAGGCCCTATCATATTCAAGTTCTTTCTGCACTGTTGTTGGCGTCTTTTTTCCCCCTTATTAAAACGCTGGGTCTTGAGAACTTACTACCGTATGAAGGTGCCGCATGCAGTTTGTATGCATGGAGATTAGAAATGAAGTCATCTCAGTGTAGGCCCTGGTGGCTGCCTGGGTAGTGACAAACCGGTATTGGTTTACACACTCTCTCAAGACTACTTAGAAGCTGCAACACTGCCTGAAGACATTCAAAAATAGAAGCGATGACCCATTTCAAACTACAGAAAATCAAGTTTCCGGGTGAGGAGACCAAACCTAGACTTCCGGGAAGCACTAGGCAAGTAGAAAACCCAACCGTCACAAGAAGGATTGCTATGAAAGACGAAGCTATAGAAAACTAAGGATATCGGTTGCATCGCTAGACTCAACACCGCCCCATATGAGAAGCACACTTACCTGAAGCTAGTGGCACGCTTTCAGTACACAATAGTATTTGCTGCACCACAAAGTAACATATAATTTTTTCTCAACCCAATGGAGGCTCGTCCCTGTAATCGAATCCCAGATTTTACTACCTCAAAAGCGCCTCCCAAAATCGCAATTGTCCTCCATCCCCAAGACCATAAAGGCATTGACGGTATGGTTGTGATAAGCACCAGGATAATGGATTTCTAATCAATTTCGGGTAGATACTCTCCTCGCTCGCGCTGTATATGCGCTGACAATCAAGCCAAGTGCCAGTGCATCTGATCTCAATATGGCACAGCAAATACAACTCGACTATCCGTGCTTGAGCCGTCACCGGCACCAGGAACGGGTAGAGGCTGTCAACTACGTGTTGGCAGACATGCAGCAGCTTTTACCCACTGAAATCGAGTCCAATACTTTGGCGGCTATGAGAGACTATATGGTGACAGAACTCAGCCAATTCCAACCTTTTGCTCAACTCCTCTTACGGAGTGCATCCATAAAGATCCTGATTAAGGATGCCACGGATCGGCTGCTCCAATTAGGAAAACAAGCACAAGACTTGCAGACAGACTTGGACGTTGGGGGCCTGGTCAGGGAGGAAATCTTGCAAAGGAACAGCATCAGCCGGGAAAACGCTGCTCTGAAGGCACAATTGGTGACGTATGATGTTGAGTTCATGACTCTGCGCACCGAGAACCAGTTGCTTAAGCAAACTTTGGAGCGGTACAAGAATATTCTCCAAAGAAATGTGGAGCGAGAGCAAGCCCGGGAGATGACAGAGGTCCAGGAGAGAGGTAATGAGCTCGAAGAGGAGCGCGCTATTAACAGGGAGCTCAGTCAGGAGTGTGAACGCACCAAGCACATTTTGCATCGTGTCGAGGCGGAGCGCGACCATGCGAAAAGAGCCCTGGCACACCAAAACCAAGAGTTCCAGGAGCTCCAATTACGTTTTCGGGAGACCGAGGAAAAGCCCTATCAATCGTTCAGACAGTCCAGACAGGACCTCACGACCACGTGCTCCCCGCAGAAGCCTGCAGCTACCGAGGGAGGAATGCTAGCATTCACCGGAATCCTGACACCAACCAACAGTCAGACGACGAATCGAGATGAGGCACACCTGTGTGGGTCCGGGTCCAGGTCCACAACCCTAGAGTATCTCGGGCAACACGTGGGAGAAGAAGACAAAAGCTCAGAAAACTGCACCGACGGCAAGACCGCCACAAAGAACCCGAGCGGCGCAACTTCTATGAAGAAGTCAGGCAGCTCACGGATTGTAGTGCCTATCGTGCCTCGGTTGCCTCAAAAACCAATCGTTCATGCAAACCCTGCGGAGAAACAAGAGCGGGACGGTAACCCATCGCAAAAATAGTGTGTTTTTCCATACTCTGTATCAAAAGTGGTATCCTGCTAATTAGTCATGAGAAGGACAACACCGCGGCTGGCCAAGCATCAAGTAAGGCTGAGAATGGATCTTAAACCCACCTGCGAGGCGAAAGCCGCCGAGACGGTGCGTGGGATCGTCTATTTTTGATGTTTCGAAACAATGAAAAGGTCTGAACTCTTTCGGCATCGCGTTGCATACGTTGCAATCTCAGACCATGGCGGAGCAGCGGATACACTTGGGAGACAGGGCGTCTTCTATACTGTCTATATTTTAGTTCAACCAGTTACACACGCTTCGAATACAAAACACTGCAATTTCCCGGACCCAGTTATTCCTTTCACGAGGGGGTGGAAGTGTTGTGGTTGGACTAGACATATCACCATGCCAGGAGAGATGCGGCTGGACGTTCCTTGCATGTAGAAGTGTGTATCAATGCTCTTGCTCGTGAGACATTGGATGCACCGGATTCTCGTAGTATATATGGAACTCTCCGCTCGGTGGTAGTTCCATATAGACAGCATCATCTGCCTCGTTCCTGAGCTACGCCACTACGAGGGCCCGCAGCGCACACTGCCATTAGCCTTTTGTTAAAACGCTAACAAATCCCGTTTCTCTTCGCGGGACTACATGGGATCATGAAGTTGAGACTAGTAAGCAACAGGCACGGAGGAAAATGGTCCCTCGTGAGAGGGAGAGGGGATGGCAGGAGAGAACGACTCGAAAGACGTTGTACTTTATAGAGTCATTCTATAAAGTGATCTTAGAGGAAGTGATTGTATGGGCGCGTACACCATAAGATGCTAGTCGCTGACCCATGGGAGTCAAAGAAGAGGAGTGGGTGTGTGACTGTGGAGATGGAACGAACCCCTTTTATGAGAAGTGATCACTCTGAGCCGCGCGACAAATACACTGGCATCAAGGTGAAATGAGATCTCAGCATCAACAGAGTACGCCACGAGCTGAAGAAGTCGAACATGCCTCAGTTGAATCCTAGAAGTGGACGACGGTGTGGCGGAAACAGGAAGGGATTGCCAACAAATCGTAGCCAAGAGTCTCCGGAGGTTGCGGCTCTTCAGGACAGAGTCAGTGTCGTCCAGTCCCGTGCCTGGAACATGGTGGGGATCTACACCGCGTCAGGTTTTTGGCTTGATAATGGCTGGACCTGCAGAAGTGACCCCCACGCTCGTTCCGATGAGGGAAACCGAATGCAGCCGGCAAGCATTAGTGTACGGGCCCACCAGTGGCGGGGATGCCTGTCCCAGTAACCTGACATGATGACGTGCATTGGGAAATCTCAAGGTCGACTGGAAAGACCTCAGAGTCGTGATGCCAGGCCGATATGCTGGGAAGTTGCACTTGGACGGCCTGCATGCTACCATCGTGGCCGGTGACTGCTGGTGAGCAGGCGATTGGAAAGCGGGAAAGAAGGCATGTCGTCGGGATAAACTCGCATGCCAACCCTGGGCTAGAAGCTTGGGAGGCAACAGGAGCCGATCCGACTTGGACTGCCGAGCCGACGGTTGGAAAAATTCTGTGCCCCTGAATTTAGTCTGGGGGCTGATCGTTGCTTAATAACTCGAAGCTTGGCCTGCCCAGCCGCAGACGGTCTAGAGACGGCGTGGGGTGGACGTGCTTGTGTTTTTGTTCCAATCTTCTCTTATACTAGCCTGGGGATATGCGACGTGCGCTCCGCGGGATGTCGTGAACTCCGCGGGGTATATATGGAGTGATGAAACTCTGATGGCGTGACTGATTTTCAGACTCGTCTCGAGATCTCGTCAGCAGTGCCGTCTGTCCCCAGGGGATTTCCGCGTATCTGGATGGGAAATTATTATCGCGTGGCAAGTTTGGCCTGTGAGGACCTGACGATTGACCCCCACGCCCTGCGTCGGTCAGCGCGTCTCGGCCTGTTTCCGTTCCCCAGGTTGACCGAGTCCGTTTCCCCAGAATGGCAGCCCCAACCTTTGGCCAAAAACCTCGGGAATGTTGGGGCTCTGCGTCACATCAGCCCTCCTAGTGGCCGGGCTTGCCATGCCGCATGGAACATGCCCCAGAGCCTCCCCGGAGCGCATTTGAAGACGTTGCCAAGCGGCCGAGGTAGAGCCATCGTGTCCCCCAGGTGTCCTTGGTGTCCCTGGTGTCCTTTTAGCCTCCCAACACACAACCGCCGCGCACCCAGGCGCACGGGTCCCGCACAAATGCCCGGTAAAACTGGGGATATTAGGTCACGCTCCTCTGGGTACTCCATGGGGATTCGAGGCCATGTGGAGCATTGTGGGGGTCGGAATGATAGCAGCAAATGCGAAATGTGCGGGGGGAGAAGTGGCTCGACTGGACTGGCCGCACTGGGTGACTTTTTGGTGGAGTCTCGAGTTTGCTGCCCGGATGGGCGACAAAAACCCTCAGCGAACTCGTCCGGCCACACCCGACGCGGATTTGAGAATCCGCAATGACTATATAAGTCAAACTGCTCGCCCTGCCTTTTTATTGCAGGCAATACATCCCTCCCAGCCTGCTGTTTGAAGCCCTGCTTGGTGGTGTGCCCTCTCCCGGTCCTCACGCGAACTTCTCAAGCTTGCCCCGAGAACACTCCACAACCAGGATGGCCGACCAAATCTCCAGGGCCGTGTCCAACGGCTCCGTGTCGTCGAACAAGCAGACCGAACAGAAACTTGAGAATGTCCCCGGCTCGGTCCCCAACGGCGCAGAACACCTCAATGTCGCCCACATGACTCCGGAACACCGGATTCGCGTCGAGAAGAGCCTCAAGCGCAAGCTCGACCTCCGATGCTCACTCTTCGTCGCAATCTATATCATGAACTACCTGGACCGCAACAACATCGCTGCTGCGCGTCTCAAGGGGTTGCAGGATGATCTCAACCTCGACAACACCGAGTACTCGACCTGCCTGAGTATTCTCTATGTTGGATATATCCTCATGCAGATCCCCTCCAACATGCTCATCAACGGCCTCGAGAGGCCTTCCCTGTACCTGAGTATCGTGATGCTCGTCTGGGGTCTCATCTCGACCCTGAGTGGAGTTGTGCATGACTTCAAGGGCATGGTGGTCACCCGGTTCTTCCTGGGTTTCGTCGAGGCGGCCTTCCTTCCCGGTGTGCTGCTCATCCTGTCTAAGTGGTACACCAGGAGAGAGCTCACACTGAGGAATGCCATTCTTTTCTGTGGAAACCTCATCTCGAACGCATTCTCGGCCCTGGTCGGAGCAGGTGTGCTCTCCAACATGCAGGGCACTCTGGGACACGCTGCCTGGAGGTGGCTCTTCTGGATCGAGGGTGCAGTCACCATGGTCAGTAGCCCCGAGTTCATATCCAACAAAATTTCTGGCAGTTGCTGACTTAGGCCTAGGCTATTGCCATTGCCGCCATCTTCATCCTTCCAGACTTGCCCCACAACACTCGTGGGTTCACCGAGGAGGAGCGCCAGGTCGCACAGCTGCGGATGATTGAGGATGTGGGTGAGGCCGACACCGACTCGAAGGACCAAGGAGTCACCGGCGGACTGGTCATGGCAATGAAGGACCTCAAGGTCTGGCTGATGATGATCACGCTTTGCGCTTACGTCGTCGGGCTGTCGTTCAACGCTTTCTTCGTAAGTGCAATCCCTCGTGATCTACAAAGCCTCAGGCAATTTGCTAACGTCTGTCACAGCCAACACTCACCGGCACGCTCGGGTTCGACTATGTCCCCACACTCCTGATGAGCAGCCCTCCCTGGTTGTTCTCTTGCATAGTCTCTCTTATCAATGCCCTCCACTCTGATCGTACCGGAGAGAAGTTCTGGCACATTGTCGGCCCGATCGTTGGTGGGCTGGTCGGCTTCATCATCTCGATGTCGACCCTGAACGTCGCCGCCCGCTACGTCGCACTCTTCCTCCAGGCAAGCTCATACGCAGGGTAAGTTGTCCGCTGATGGATCACATCTTCCCGGCCAACAATAACTGACTGTCGTCCCACAGATTCATCGTATTCTACTCATGGATCTCCTCGTCCTTCCCTCGACCTCCCGCCAAGCGTGCGGTGGCTCTCGCTGCGATCAACGCCTTCTCTCAGCTCGGTAACATCGCGGGCTCCTACGTCTGGGACTTGTCCGAGAACGGGTTCCGCAAGTCCTACGGTATTGTCACTGCCATGTTTGGCGTGACAGTTGCCGGGTGCTGGGTCTTCAGGCTCACCCTCACCCGCCTCAACAAGAAGCTCGAGCAGGGTGAGCTTGTTGACTGGGGTGAGAGGGAGGATGTTGCTCAGCAGACAGCGCAGATCGAGGGCACCACTGCCGATGAGGCTCTCAACATGAGGAAGGGCTTCAGGTACCTGGTCTAAGGGTACATAGCTGAATGTGGCAATGTAGATAGAGCAAGAAGAAGCACAGTTGCAAAGCCATCGCGACCTGTGTTTAAATGAATCATGATTTTAATTTTTGGCTATATCTTCTTCAATTCAGATGAAAGCTTCGGAGAATCTATCGTGATCCTTTCGTACGTGAGGACCGTCCAAATCCTTTGAGCACCTGGTTTACATCGCGGCAAATTCTGAACGATATTGAGGCCAGCGGGCCAGACTTGGCGAATGTTTGTGGCTAGTTACTATGCATAAATTTTCTTTCGCAAAGCTGTATTGATTTCACAGTACAGAACGTTTAAGGACGACCGATCCCTGGTACGCCTCAAGGCCTTGTTGTGAGACGGCACGGCTTGCCCGCTTCGCTGCCAAAACTAACGTCCTGAATTGGGAAGCTTTCACAGATGTTCAAAAGACAATAAAATATTAAGTGACTCTCGTGATGAATATGTCTCTCTCTGTGTGTTCCACGCGTGATTCAAAAAGTTGATTTCGTTTTCCATTGCGTCCCCAATGACGTCGAAAATGATCTATTCTCAAGTGACTATGCCAGAGGAACGCCGACAAATGACCAAATGGGCTGGTGACAGCAGGCTGCTAATCGCCGGCCCAAGTAGCACAACCCAACGCCAATATGCCCCGCGAATCACACCGTGGTGTGTGTCTCTGCCGTCTTCTCCTTTGCCTCTTTTGTTTTGTCATACGAGCCAACATCCACTGGCTCAACAAACTCGCCGCTCTGGGGCTTAAAACTGACTGCGCTCTGGGGCGGCGTGGGCATGCCGTTTATAACCTGTCCCTGGAGGCCGTTCAGCGCCAAGTTCGGCACCCCACCCTGCACGCCCACATTGGAGCCTAGCACGAGGTTAAGCTGCTTCTGCCTCCTCTTCTTCCTGGCCGCTGCGGCGTCCTTTGCGCGCTTCTTGGCCTCCTCCATCGAGGCGATCTCCATCTTGGCCCACTCGGCCAGGTTGTCGACCGCGCCCCGGGGGTCACTCCGCCAGTTGAGCAGGTAGCCCTGCAGCTGGGCGGGCGTGAATGTGTTGTCCGCGATCCCGCTGCTAAAGTCAAGTGCCAGCTTCTGCAGCTTCTCCTCACCGATGGTGGCCTGGAGCGCCTGTGCCGACGGGTTGGACGGGTCGAGCTCGTACATGCGCTTGTACATCAGCTCTGCGCTCCGTGGCGATATGTTACCCAGGAAGATCATCTTGTCGATACGGCCTGGTCGGACGAGAGCGCGGTCAAGCCGCTCGGCAAAGTTGGAGGTCATCAGCACGATGCGGCCTTCCTGGGACGCGACGCCATCCAGAACATTCAAGAGGCCAGAGAGTGAGATGTGACAGCGGGGGCCATAGTGTGACCGGTCTTCGTCATCGTCCTCCTCATCCTCATTTCCCTCCTGCTCCTCTTTATCGAAGTTACCCCGGTCCTTGATGCCAGCTGCGTCGATGTCCTCCAGCAAGATGAAACACCTCGGCGGAAGCGTGGTGAAGAGCCGTTCGAGGTCGGTATCTGTGCGCACGCTCGGGACGTGTAGGAGGTAAAGCTCAAGGCCGAAGAGCCCAGCCAGACCCAGGGACAGACTCGTCTTTCCGGTACCCGCGGGTCCGTGTAGGAGATATCCACGACGGTATGGGATCCCGCGCTGTGTGTAAAAGCGCCGGGTCGCCGGGTCAAGATAGTTTCTGATATCAGCCACGAGCTCTGCCTTGACCTTTTCGTCAAAGTGGATGGTCTCGAGAGGCCTGATCGGGCGCAGGATCGTCGTCTCCCAGGACTCATCGCCATACTGGGACTTTGAGGCTCTGACTGTCACGTACGATTCGCGCTCCTTCTCCGCGAAGTCACGACAGGCATCCAGGAAACGCTTGATCGGCTCAACCGACCTGCCGAGACACATCACGATCAGGGGCTCATCTCCTTCTGGAGCAGCCGCAAACTCGTCGGGTACCTGGTCCACAAAGGACATCCCGGTTGAATTGGCCGAGACACGTCGTACAATGAATACGTTTCTCTCATAGGTGAACCACGTGGTACCAAAGGTAGGGAGGTACTGGATTGGCTTCCGCTTATCCATGCTGTAGTCATCCCGAGGCTCCGGTGCCCGGCGGTAATAGAAGGCGTCGCTTTCGATTTGCTCGGACCGTGCAGTTACGATACGCGTGCCCTGCCGTACGAGAACCTGTGCGCCCAGCCAGTTGAGGACCTCCCGGTTGAGTTTGTCCCTGGCGTTTATGGATACCGAGGCGGTGAAAAATCGGGTGATGTACCAGTATAATTTGACGGCAATGGTTTGTAAGAACCCGAGGACGCCGGAGATGGTGCCAAGAATGGTGAGGGCAGCGGCAATGGTGGTGATATCAAGTTTCACCCATTGTGAGATAAAGCTCTGGAGCCAACCGAGCCCTGGTATCTTGCTAAGAAAGTCCTGCAAAAAGGGTGCCGTGGTGTTTGCATCCCTGAGGAGGTCGTTTATGCCATCCATACTGATGGGTATCGCAAGGTTGCCGTAGTCCACCTTGAGGGGGTATCTTGGGGGAGAAAAAAAATAAAAGGCAAAGGGAAAAAGGACCAAGTTGCTGGCTGGGGGCTTTCGATCTGGTCGTTGCTCAGATCAAACACAGTGTTTGGGTGGGAGTTTACTCTCGGGCTGACAGTGGGGTTGTTCAAATGTTGACTGTGAGGTGGGTGTCCAAGTGCCGGCAAGGACAAACGAAGCAGTGGTCCCTGGAAGGAGACGGGTTGTGATCTCTTATATGCAAGGTTGGGCGGGGGGGGGGGGGGAGTCTGCGATACTCAACCAGCTGGTGTTCAGATGGGACGTGGCTTGGGGGGAAGCCTGAGTCTTTTATCTTGGACCTGTACGAGGGCTTTGCCCGCAGTCCTGTGCCCATGCAAGTGTTCAGTCATGCGCTGGAGGCACGTCTCGTCAAATTCTGGTTTGTGATTCGATCATCGGAGAAGCTAGAAATGGGCTGCGAGTTCTGCCTGCAGGTGACTAAATACGGCGGCCTTGAGGTGGGTGGCCGAAGATGGGCCAAGGAAACCCGGGTTTCGTAACACAGTGAGACTGTGGGCTGCATCGACGCGGCGTT